>JBBPMS010000475.1:0-10185 GCA_038090435.1 Phylloporus scabripes | reverse complement strand
CTCACCTGGGCCAACACCTTCCGCCAGAAGTGCCTCGCTGGCACTACCCCAGACCTCGGGACGTTCGAAGATTTCACCGAAGCCTTTGAACTCACATTCAAGCACCAAGACACCGTCGGCAATGCCATCCATTGGCTGACGAACACCAAGATGGTCAAACATCACGACCAATCCTACTCCCCCACCCTCACCACGTACATCACCGAGTTCAAGAACAATGTGGCGATTGCCAACATCACGGATGAGAACGTTCTCATCAGCTACTTTTCCCAAGGGATCCCTGTCACGCTAATGACTAGGATCATGAATGCTGAAACTGTCCCAACCAAAATTGAGGGATGGTACACTAAGGCCGTACGATATGAGTCATTATGGCAGAAGACCCAGTCGTTGATCAGAAATCGCAACGCCTACCACTCATTCTCCACCCCCGCCACCACCCCTGCCCCAAAAACTAGAGACCCAAACGCCATGGACGTCGACTCCATCAAAGTTCCAAAACTGACCGTAGAGGAATGAAGACGTTGTATGAAAGAAGGACTCTGTTTCTGTTGCCATAAAAAGGGGCATTCCAGCTCCAATTGTCCCAACTTCTCCTCTCCCCCGAAACCACATGTCCAAAAGGTCGCCAAAGAAGACAATCTCCCTCATCTTATCGACTTCGAGGATGACGATGAAGACGAAACCAAGGTGGCGCGAGTGGGCTTTACTTGGCAAAAGGATTTTTGAAACGGGGATCTGAGTCAACGCCAGACTCCCCTTCTGTTACGTGTGCGCCTGTACTAGTATCCACCACTGGCAAATCCATGCAAATTCCAGTACAGTTGATCTCCCCCTCGCATACCATGAAAGTCGTTGATACCCAAGCCCTCATTGACAGTGGTGCAGATATCTCCTGCATCAACTAGGACTTCGTCCACAAGCATCGCATCCCCACACAGAAACTCGACGTCCCCCTCAAAGTACGAAACGTCGACCAGACCGTCAACCGGAACGGAGGAATCCGGTTCACTTGCACCCTGTACCTCAACATTGAAGGAGTCGCTCAGAAGACTCTTTTCTACGTCATGAACTGCGGCCGAGAAAATGTCATTCTCAGACTCCCTTGGCTATGCCTCACGAACCCTACCATTGACTGGTCGAGACAGACCATCTCCATCCCTGAAACTTGCGACGAGTCGAAAGAATTATACTTTTCTTTTACTGCAGATAAACTACGACACGACGAACTTCTTCAAAAGTTCAAACCTCATCCCCCCCGCCACGTACATGTCGACACCATCACCGATGAACGGCTCTATGAATTCTTGGATGAAGAATCTGAGAACCAGTACCTCAAACGAGAACATCGCAACTATCGACTCTGTTGAATCGTTTGAGGAGACGTCAAACGTTTCCTTCCCTACTTCCCTGTCGTTTAAAAACTCACCAAGGCTATCGAACTCTCTGCCGCCGAAGAAAAGGCAAAACCACCTGTCGTTCTCCCCTTGGAATACTCGGACTACGCTTCTGTCTTTTCAGAAGAAGCCAGTCAACACCTCACCCCATCTCGGCCCTACGATCATGAGATCAACCTCCGCGACGACTTTGTCCCAAGTATCGGGAAAGTCTACCCTCTCTCTCCTATAGAATGAGAAGCTACCGAGAAGTTTATCGAAGAAAACCTCGCCTCTGGAAAGATCCGCCCCTCCAATTCCCTGCAAGCCTCCCCTTTCTTCTTTGTTCAAAAGAAAGGCATAGACCTGACCAACCCAGAAAGCATCAAGAAACACATCCGTCCCTGTCAGGACTATAGAAAACTCAACGAGGCGACTCGACGAGACACCTACCCCCTACCGCTTATCTCCGACCTCCTCGATAAACTAAAAGGCGCGCGAGTTTTCACCAAGTTCGATGTTCGTTGGGGCTACAACAATGTCCGTATCAAAGATGGACATCAATGGAAAGCCACCTTCATCACCCATAAGGGGCTCTTCAAACCCATGGTCATGTTCTTTGGCCTATACAATTCCCCTGCCACGTTCCAACGATTCATGAACAACTCCTTCCGAGACATGATCGCAGAAGGCTGGCTCGTCATCTATATGGATGATCTCCTCATCTTCTCTCCTGATAAACACACTCACACGGAACGTACTAAACGGGTTCTTCAACGCATGAAAGAGCTCGACCTCCACCTGAAGCTCGAAAAATGCAAATTCGCCACTTCTGAGATAGAATACCTTGGGATGATCGTCAAACCGGACTCTCTTGCCATGGACCCTGCCAAGCTTGACGGGATCGCTTCCTGGCCAACCCCAACCAAGGTGAAAGATGTTTGCTTTTTCCTTGGATTTGCCAATTTCTATCGACAATTCATCCCCGATTATTCCACCATCGCCCGCCCTCTACTCGACCTCACCAAAAAGGCGCACCCTTGGGAGTGGACCTCCTCTTGCGAACAATCCTTCCAGACGTTAAAACGTCTCTTCCTGTCAAAGCCCGTCCTCCGACTCCCCGACCTCTCCAAACCCTTCGCCATTGCCACCGACGCCTCCAAGTACGCCTCTGGTGCCATCCTCCTCCAGACCGATGCCAACGGAGATTGGCACCCCTGCTCCTACCTCTCCCAGACGTTCATTTCTGCTGAACGAAACTATGACATCCATGATCGTGAACTCCTTGCGATCATCCGCGCCCTCAAATCTTGGAGACATTATCTCCATGGCTCCCCTTTCCCCATGCAGGTTTTTACAGATCATAAGAACCTCACCTATTTCCATCAAGCCCAAAACCTGAACCAACGACAAGCCCGTTGGTTGCTCAATCTTGCCGATTTTGATCTCAAGATCATCCATGTTCCAGGACGACTCCTCGCCGGTCCTGATGCCCTCTCCCGCTGTCCTGACCTCTGTCCGGATGACAACGATAATGCAAACACCGTCCTCCTGCCCGATTCCCTCTTTGTCAATGTCATCGACACTGTCCTTCATGACGCCATCTCCTCCTCCTCCCAGTCCAATCCTCTTGTCCTGGAGCGTCTCCAGACCCTTAACTCTGACATCCCTCACACATTCCGTTCTCGGCTCACTGACTGGCAGCTTGAGTCCGGTGTCCTCACCTATAAAGGTCGCATCTATGTTCCCCCCTCGAGTACCCTCCGCCACGATATCCTCGCCCGTTGTCATGACCACGTCTCTGCCAGACATGCCGGATTCCTTAAGACATGCCAACTGGTTGCCGCCGAATTCTGGTGGCCGGGCCTCGCCCAATTCATTCGCAAATATGTAGAGGGATGCGCCACCTGTCAACAGAACAAGTCCAACACACATCCCACCATCCTACCATTGACACCCATCGCCTCCTCCTGTTCCCGCCCGTTCCAACAGGTCTCCTGTGACCTGATCACTGACCTTCCGCTTTCCGGGGGTTTCGACACCTTGCTGGTCGTGGTCGACCATGGCCTTACAAAGGGGGTAATTCTTTGCCCCACCAAGAAAACCATCACAGCCGAGGGTGTAGCCACACTCTTTTTTCACAAAGTCTACCTCCGCTTCGGACTCTATGACAAGATTATCTCTGATCGTGGTCCACAATTTGCCTCTGCCTTCGCCCGTGAGCTTGGTCGGCTCCTACAATATGACCTCTCCCTCTCCACCACCTACCACCCTCAAACAGATGGTGAAACAGAACGTGTGAACCAAGAAATCGAAACATACCTTCAAATCTTCTGTGGCGCAAACCCCGGATCATGGTCCAACATGATCTCTCACACTGAATTTGCACACAATCACCGCCCCCACTCTGTCACCAATCAATCCCCGTTCTATCTCATGATGGGCTACGAACCTCGTGCCCTCCCTTCCATCATTTCCGACTCCTCTATCCCTGCAGTGAAGACCCGCCTTAGATCCCTCGCTGCCCATGAACTTGCACGCCAAGTCATGAAATCTCGCAATAACCGTGGCTTTACTCCTTTCAAAAAAGGAGATAAAGTATGGCTCGAAGCCAGGAACCTGAAATGTTCCATCTCCAACCCCAAATTCGCCCCAAAATGAGAAGGACCCTTCACTATCACCAAGGTCTTCTCTCCCATCACATATCAACTCCGCCTCCCCAAGACATGGAAGATCCATAACGTATTCCATGCCTCCCTCTTATCCCCCTACCGTGAAAATGAAGTACACGGTCCGAACTTCCCAGCTCCACCACTGGACCTTATAGAAGGGGAAGAAGAGTATGAAATCGAGAAGATCCTATGCCACCGTGGCATTCTGATGGCCCGAATGTTCCTGATCCGATGGAAAGGGTACACAGCTGAAGAAGACTCGTGGATCGCCGAGCAGGACCTGAAACATGCAAAGTCCGCTCTAGAGGAGTATAAGAACCTTCACCCCACCGTTTTCTCTCCCTCACCCGCACCACCATCATCTCACCACCGCTCCTCTCATAAAAACAAACAATGACTCTCTCTCCTCCTCACTACCTCATCCCACTTGCTCCCCTCCCATCTTACACAGCGTCATCCATGACTACCATCTCTTCTACCATCGACACCACAGAAACACCTTCGCCCACTGCTTCATCCACCCAGATTGATGAAACCCCGTCCTCTACCCTTGCATCCCCTGGATGGGAATGTCCAAGCCTACCCAGGGTTACCTTCATCGAAGAAGATGGTTATGGAAGTGATGGACTTCCAACCTTACCTATTCCACCCCCGCCTCGTCTCGCTACTTGTCTCTCCTCGCCCACGTACCACTCTTTAAATTCTATCACATCCGTCGACGTCCCCCATTATGCCAATCGCCTACGAAACCCCCTTCCCATTGCCGCGACCCCACATGTTCATAATCTCTTGACCTCAGGCCACCTCGCCCATGCACTTGACAGCTATCTCAATGACGGATCTGCCCTTGCCCACCTTTACAGCGCATACCTCCAGATAGAAACCATTGGGATCCTCGTCTCCACCCCCACCCGCAGTCAAGCGGCTTACGACCTGCAACTCGCGGTCGCCCGTGCCCGGAACGTTATCAAAGCTGACCTGATGGCCGCTATGAACCAGTTGGACATGCCAGAGTTCCTCGCAGACGTCGACGCTTATTTGGCTCGACAAAACTATCATCGTCTTGCTCGCTTCGCTATAACTCCCTCCGCATCCTCCTTCCCGCTTGAATCCGACGAGATCAGAGCGATCAACAACACCGAAGCAGCGTACTCCTTTGAACAGGACAACGACCATCTTCCCCCGAATCATCCAAGGTATAATGAAGCCTGTTATACCTGTCACCACCTAGGCCATCAGAGGGTCCATTGCTCTCTCTATCAATGCCCGACTTGTCTTCGCGTCGCGCCTGGACATACACAAATGCGATGTCCCCTTTGACGTCCAGGACAACCGTCGTCATCTTCATCCTCGTCCTCTTCTCTGTCGGTCGCACACCCCCCTGTTCAAAACACTCGTCGCTCTCGCCGGATGTATCCCACTTGTCGACCACCTCGTCACTCCACTTGTGAACAATCTCCCTCTCCTGGAGACAACATGTACGATGACGTCGCCGAAGCAAACATGACTGGTTCCCCGGGTCATTACTAAAGAAGTCCTCATCACTGTCTCGGACATACAACGGAGGTAATGTTACGATTTACTTTTCTTTTTACCTTTAATGAACTCTGTCTCCTTTCGCGATGACCTAATCCACATCACATGACTCAGTTACCATTTGCTTAGTCATTGCTCACTTCCTCCATAGTTCCAACCGAGTCCATCGGTTTCGATGACTCGTTCTTACTTAGTCATCCTTTCTACCACGTTCTTTGACCTTCTACGACCGACCCTAAACCTGTCGGCCCTAAACCCATTGTGGGAGTATATATGCTTCATTTCCCTCTCATGTATTCCTCACGCTTGATCTCCCTTCTTGTACCTCGACTACCACTTGTCATCGAGTACAACCAATCAAGCACCCGTTTTCCTTTTTCTTGTCTCTTGCCCCCTTGATGGTTCGGTCGCTACCTAAAGCGACCTCTCCCCATAAACCCTTGTACCTTGTCGCCTCCCTTGTGGGCCTTAGATCCCAAGGATCTTGGCAGCCTTCCTTGTCGTCAATAGAACATGAGGACCTTGGCACTGCGGCACATCTCTGTGGCCGTTACCTTGACACTACGGCGCATCTCTGTGGCCGTCCCCTTGACCCTATAGCACATTCGTGTGGCTATATCCTTGAACCCCTCGTCGCATTTCTGCGGATGTACCCTTGACCCCGTCATGTTTGTGTGACTGAACCCTTGACCTTGTGACACCTTGAAGGGCTACGACCGACTCTACCCGAGCCAGTCGTAACAAAAGATCAAGCATCTACCTGAGGTTACCATTGTCGTAAACCTCCATCATTTCTTCCCTACGACTCACCCCCAGTTGGCGTGAAAACGCGCAACAAGACTCGACCCCAGAACCCACTGAACCACGCCCCTCTGACAAGGAGGATATCTTTGCATCTGACTCAGACGAGCAGATCCCCACCATTGAACAACAACTTGCTGTAGAAGATCTCACTAACGATCTTGCTACTCTCCCCATGCCCACCGTCGCACAAAGAACCCAAGATATCTTGGACTTCCTACGTTCCCCCGTCACCTTGCCACCACAAAACCCTCGTCCCTCCGTTACACCAATGCCCCCCTCTAGCTCCTCAACAAAGCCCACTGAACTCCGTATCGGAGCACCTGAACCCTATGACAGGTCCTACGAAAAGGCCATGCAATGGCTTAACTCTGTCAAATTCTACCTCCTTGTAAACAAGGAAGTCTATACCACCGATGCCAAGCAGGTAGCCTTCGCGCTATCATATATGACCAAGGGCTCAGCTCTCACCTGGGCCAACACCTTCCGCCAGAAGTGCCTCGCTGGCACTACCCCAGACCTCGGGACGTTCGAAGATTTCACCGAAGCCTTTGAACTCACATTCAAGCACCAAGACACCGTCGGCAATGCCATTCATTGGCTGACAAACACCAAGATGGTCAAACGTCGCGACCAATCCTACTTCCCCTCCCTCACCACGTATATCGCCGAGTTCAAAAACAATGTGGCGATTGCCAACATCATGGATGAGAACGTTCTCATCAGCTACTTTTCCCAAGGGATCCCTGTCACGCTCATGACTAGGATCATGAATGCCGAAACCGTCCCAACCAAAATTGAGGGATGGTACACCAAGGCCGTACGATACGAATCATTATGGCAGAAGACCCAGTCGTTGATCAAAAACCGCAATGCCTACCACTCGTTCTCCACCCCCGCCACCACCCCCGCCACCACCCCCACCCTGAAAACTAAAGACCCAAACGCCGTGGATGTCGACTTTATCAAAGTTCCGAAACTGACTGTTGAGGAACGAAGACGTTGCATGAAGGAAGGACTTTGCTTCAGTTGCTGAAAGAAAGGACATTCTAGTTCAAATTGTTCTCACTTTTCCTTCCCCCCGAAACCATGCGTCCAAAAAGTCGCCAAGGAAGACGACCTCTCCTGTCTGATTGACTTCGAGGATGACAATGAAGACGAAACCAAGGTGGCACGGGTGGGCTTCACTTGGAACAAGGATTTTTGAAATGAGGACCTGAGTTGATGCCAGACTCCCCTTCTGTCACGTGCACTCCTGTACTTGTATCTACCACTGGCAAATCTATGCAAATCCCAGTACAGTTGATCTCTCCCTCGCACACCATGAAAGTCGTCGACACCCGAGCTCTTATTGATAGTGGTGCAAATATCTCCTGCATAGATTGGGACTTCGTCCACAAACATCATATCCCTACTCAGAAACTCGACGTGCCCCTCAAAGTACGAAACATCGACCAGACCGTCAACCGGAACGGGGGAATCCGGTTTACATGCACCTTGTACCTCAACATCAAAGGAGTCGCTCAAAAGACTCTCTTCTACGTCATGAACTGTGGCCAAGAAAATGTCATTCTTGGACTCCCTTGGCTATGCCTCACAAATCCCACCATCGACTGGTCGAGACAGACCATTTCCATCCCCGAAACCTGTGATGAATCCAAAGAACTGTACTCCTCTTTCACTACAAACAAACACCAACATGACGAACTCCTCCAAAGATTCAAACCTCGCCCCCCCCCGCCATGTTTATGTCGACGCCGTCACCGATGAACGACTCTATGAATTCCTGGAAGAAGAATCCGAGAACCAATATCTCGAGCGGGAACATCATAACTACCGCCTCTGTCGAATAGTTCGAGGAGATGTCAAACGCTTCCTCTCATATTCCCCTGTCGTTCGAAAGCTCACCAAAGCTATTGAACTCTCCGCCGCCGAAGAGAAGGCAAGACCACCTGTCGTCCTCCCCCCAGAATATTCTGAGTACACTTCTGTCTTTTCAGAAGAAGCGAGTCAACACCTTCCTCCGTCTCGTCCCTACGATCACGAGATCAACCTCCACGACAACTTTGTCCCAAATATCGGGAAAGTCTACCCCCTCTCTCCTATAGAACGAGAGGCCACCGAGAAGTTTATCGAGGAAAATCTTGCCTTAGGAAAGATTCGTCCCTCCAACTCTCTGCAAGCCTCTCCCTTCTTCTTTGTTCAGAAGAAAGGGATAGACCTGACAGATCCCGAAAGTATTAAGAAACACATCCATCCCTGTCAGGACTATAGGAAACTCAATGAGGCGACCCGACGAGACGCCTACCCCCTACCTCTTATCTCAGATCTCCTTGACAAATTGAAGGGTGCCTGCGTTTTCACCAAGTTCGATGTCCGTTGGGGATACAACAATGTCCGTATCAAAGATGGACATCAATGGAAAGCTGCCTTTATTACTCATAAGGGGCTCTTCGAACCCATGGTCATGTTTTTCGGCCTATGCAACTCCCCTGCCACGTTCCAACGATTCATGAACGATTCGTTTCGGGACATGATCGCAGAAGGATGGCTCGTCATTTACATGGACGACCTTCTCATCTTCTCCCCCAACGAACAAACCCACACGGAATGCACCAAACGAGTTCTACAACGAATGAAAGAACTCGACTTCCATTTGAAACTCGAGAAATGCAAGTTCGCCACCTCCGAGGTAGAATACCTGGGGATGATCGTCAAACCTGACTCTCTCGCCATGGACCCCGCTAAGCTCGACGGGATCGCTTCCTGGCCAACTCCCACCAAGGTGAAAAATGTTCGCTCTTTCCTTGGATTCGCCAACTTTTACAAACGTTTCATCCCTGATTATTCCACCGTCGCTCACCCACTCCTTGACCTCACCAAGAAAACACACCCTTGGGACTGGACCTCCTCCTACGAGCAGTCCTTCCAGACGTTGAAAAGTCTCTTCTTGTCAAAACCTGTCCTTCAACTCCCCGACCTCTCCAAGCCCTTCGCCATTGCTACCGATGCCTCCAAGTACACCTCTGGCGCCATCCTCCTCCAGACCAATGTCAACGGAGACTGGCACCCCTGCTCCTACCTCTCCCAGACGTTCATCCCTACCAAACGTAACTACGACATCCACGATCGCGAACTCCTTGCAATCATCCATGCTCTCAAAGCCTGGAGGCATTACCTCCACGGCTCCCCTTTCCCAGTACAGGTTTTCACCGATCATAAAAACCTCACCTACTTCCATCAAGCCCAGAACCTGAACTGGCGGCAAGCCCGTTGGTTGCTTGATCTTGCCGATTTTGATCTCAAAATCATCCATGTTCCAGGACAACTCCTCGCCGGTCCTGATGCCCTCTCCTGCCGCCCTGACCTCTGTCCAGATGACAACGATAATGCGAATACCATCCTCTTACCTGATTTCCTCTTCGTCAATGTCATTGACACTGTCCTTCACGATGCCATCTCTTCCTCCTCCCAGTCTGACCCCCTCGTCTTGGAACGTCTCCAGACTCTCAACTCCGACATCCCACATGCATTCCGTTCCCGTCTCGTGGACTGGCAAATGGAATCTGGCATCCTCACCTACAAAGGTCGTGTCTATGTTCCACCCTCCGGTACCCTCCGCCACGACATCCTCTCTCGTTACCATGACCACGTCTCTGCCGGGCACCCAGGGTTCCTTAAAACTTGCCAGCTGGTCGCGGCCGAATTCTAGTGGCCAGGCCTCGCCCAATTTATTTGCCGATATGTGGAGGGTTGTGCCACTTGCCAGCAAAACAAGTCCAACACTCACCCCACTGTCC
>JBBPMS010000471.1:2298-13163 GCA_038090435.1 Phylloporus scabripes | reverse complement strand
AGAGATCTTTTGAGGTGATTCCAAGTGTGTTCAATTGGGTTAAGGTCTGGAGATTGTGCAAGCCAGTCTAGAAGCTTGATATCCTGCTCTTCAAACCATTTCTGGGCTCTTCTAGAGGTATGCTTGGAGTCATTATCTTGTTGAAAGATAATGTCATCTTCTGGAATTTCAGATTCCTTCATGCTTTGAAGCAACCCTTCCTTCAAAATGGCCACATACTGTTTAGCATCCATCCTTCCCTCAACCTCACTTAAGACCCCAACATCATTTCATCCTATATATCCCCAAACCATGAGTGAACCTCCTTCAAACTTGATTGTATCTTTAACCTCTCTAGGAATAAGCCCTTCACTTTTCTTTTTCCATACATACTCTCGTCCATCTGACCCAATCCTGTTGATTTTGATCCTATCTGACCATATAACTCTTTTCTAGTCCTCCATAGTCCAATGTTGATACTTGAGAGCAAAGACTAACCTCTTCTTCTTGTGGCCAGTAGAAAGCAATGGCTTTTTCTTCTTCACCACAGCCTTCAAAGAGGCTTCTTTGAGGGTATTCCTCACTGTCTGAGAAGAAACAGGACTATCAACAATAGAGTTGATGAAATGAGTGGCTTGAACAGCATTTTTGGCCTTGTCAGTAGGGATTTGCTGAACAATAGCTCTCTTGTTAGTGGAGGAAAGCTTGGAAGAGCAACCACTATGAAGCCTAGGCCTCTCTGGTTGGATTTGCTGAAGAACCTAGAATACTGTAGACTTTTCTAGACCAGTCTGTAAGGCAATCTTCCTAGTAGATAGGTCAAGAGAGGCAAGAGAGATTGAAACAACCCTTGACTACTAGCCTGGAGGGGCATAGTAGGCTTAGATTGTATCATTAGAGAGAAAAGAGAAAAGAGTGCCACTTAGTCCACAAGCACTAAGGCATAATGGTAGAGGGGCTGAGTGGAGTGCTCAAGGGAAAACACCAAGAGAACTTGACTGGAGTTCTCTGACTGGCTCTTGGGCCTTTATATACTATCCTACTATGTGTACATGTTTGTACTAATGCTAACTATATATAGTAAGTAGAGTTCCATGTGATTCCTTATCTAGGCTGTATGCACAGGTCTGTGCATAGCCAAATGCATGGATCAAGTAAGGCAGGGTTCTTGAGGCAGTGAGGTGTAGCCTCAGAGCTTAGCTGTGCACTGGCGAGCATAGCTCTCTTATCTCTAACTCATTATGACTTGAGTGGGAAGGATATGATTGGATGATAGCAAGAATAGCTGACCACAGCCTTGAATGAATTTGAATACTGTGGCAGCACAAGGCCAAGGGCAATGGCTTATGACTGTCATAGATAACAAGTCTAGCCAATGGCGTTGGGTGTGAACAAATGAACATGTAATTGTAATTAGTCAACAGGGGACAGTGAAATCAATGACTTAGTAGCAATGCACTATACTGATAACATCATGTGGTCTTGTCATGTGATCCAAAAAGATAAGATAAGATGGCGAAAAAGGTAGCATCTGTAACAGAGATGATGTTTTGTCTTTGAGAGATAGAAATAGATTTCATGGTGATGATGAGAAAATGAGCAAAGGGTGGTGGGGTTTATATATGTTGGATCACACTCATTATATAAAGGTAACATAATAGAACCCTTGATGGATGTATGTAATGATATTACAGCATGCCAGGGTCAATATATATAATCAAAACTTTAAGTCAAAAAACTGTCTGCATGATATGTCATTTTCAAATGGCTGCTATTCTATCAATTCATATCCAAATTGCTTGATTCTTGGACCAATAGAAAGCCACACATAAGTACTCCATTTCATATACTTGTGGTTTAGGGCTAGGGTTAGGGGTTATTGCATTTAGTCATAACTAATGTAAAGCATGCAAACATGCAGACAGTTTTTTGAGCCACTGTACATCTCATTCACTAGTAGTTTTGGCCAATTGCAGTTCAAGCAACTGGCATCACTCTTTAAGCAATGTCATTTCCTGGATATATGCATCCTAATGGGATTGCAATTAAATTCAATTCCTCTAAACAAGCTTATCTGTGGTGTCATATGAGTCTGATGTTGGTTGACATACTAGAAAACAGGTGATGCTCCTGAATCTTGTTGTTGTTATAAAAAACAAAACCTTCCAATCCAGGATGGAGCATATCAGTTGATAAAGTGAGACCATAGTTGTTCATGTTGCCAATTAGATCAAATGAAGAGAAATCAAATATATATGTTGAGATGTTCATAATAGTGGACAAAAAGAAAGCACACTCTGTCAAGATAACATGATGATGGAGTTGAGACAGCACAAGATCTTACATGACTCTACCAATACCTACTACTGATACAAATTCTCATTGTCCATATCATTCTGAGCTCCCTCATCATCATTCTCTTTCTCTGATGGCCAAGCATTATAAGGTACTTCATGGTCAGATATGTTCAATCCAGGCTATTCTAGCATATAGTACTGCAGCACCTCTGTTTCAGTATTTAGTAGAATAATGTTGATGGAAATCATAGTGACAACACTAAAGATTCTTGAGATCAATTGCTAAGAAGTTGTTTAGCAGTTCTAAAGCAACAAGAACTTGGGATAAAAGCTCAAGTAATATTGGGTGTGGTTTAGAGAACTGGCATATGATTGCAATGTTCTTGAACTCATATCCATCCATAGCTCATATAGAAACCTGAGTGAAAAACTCAACAGAGCCACAAAAAACCTTTCCATCTTGTATGTACTGATCTAAATAGAGATGAAGTCTAAATTAGGTTTTTTTAGGTTGTAGGTAGGAATAAAATGATTACCTTCATATTATAAAATATGTATTTGGAGGTGCTCCTGTTTTATCTCAGATTCATGCCAGAAAGAGTGAGCAACCTGATCATTGGATAAGCACAAGTGTACCCAATGAATGATTTGAGGCAGGTCCTGTTCTGGAGCAAGGAGTGTTATGATACACTAAATGATATCAGGTTTTGGAATGATAGCACAGCTTGCATGCTTATAAAGCAATACATAGCCATCTCCAATGTCAACCAATAGGGACTTGGTGGTACAGTGAAACAACCCTTGACTACTAGCCTGGAGGGGCATAGTAGGCTTAGATTACTTCAATAGAGAAAAGAGATAAAAAAGGCACCAATCAGCCTGCAAGCATTAAAGCATAGCAGTAGATAGGCTGAGTGGAGTGCTCAAGGAGAAACACCAAGAGAACTTGACTGGAGTTCTCTGGTTGGCTTTTGGGCCTTTATATACTACCTAGGGGTTTGTACATGTTTGTACTGAATCTACCAATAAGAGTCTATGTATGGTAAGTATGACTTATCCTGACTCCTAACAAGATGGTGTACACTGGTATCATACACAGCCAAGTATTGCCTTGCATCACCAATAGCATGGATTAAGTGAGGCGAGGTTCCAAAGGCAGTGAAGTGGAGCCAAATAAGATCTGATGGCAGTGAAGCATAGCCTCAAAGCTTAGCCATGCACTGGTAAGCATAGCCTCCTTATCTTTGACTCATTATGACTTGGATGTGGAGGATATGATTGGAGGATAACAATAATAGCCAAACACAGCTTGAAGGGAATTTGAATACTGTGGCAGCATAGGGCTGAGGTTAGTGGCTGATGACTGTCTTGGATGACAAGTCCAACTGATGGCATTGGGTTTGAACAAATAAAGATGTAATCGTAATTAGTCAACAAGGAAAAGAGAAATCAAGGACTTAGCATTGAGACACTGTGTTGATAACATCACGTGGTCATGTCACGTGATGCGAAAAGATAAGATAAGATAGCGAAAAAGATAGCATTTGTAACATATAGTGGCTCAAAAAACTGTTTGCATGTTTGCATGTTTTACATTAGTTATGACTAAATGCAATAACCACTAATCCTAGCCCTACTCCACAAGTGTATGGAATGGAGCACTTATGTGTGGCTTTCTATTGGTCCAAGAATCAAGCAATTTGGATATGAATTGATGGAATAGCAGCCATTTGAAAATGACATATCATGCAAATAGTTTTTTGACTTTACAAAAATCCAACTATCTAGTACTTGGTATGAGCTCCTTTTGCCTTAATAACTGCCTCAACCCTTCTAGGCATGCTTTCTATCCATTTTTGACACTCTTCCACAGAAATCTTCTCTTACTCCACCACCACCTTTTCCCACAATTGGTGAACTCCTGTAGGAGCACTCTCATAACCTGAGAAAGATCTTTTGAGGTGATTCCAAGTGTGTTCAATTGGGTTGAGATCTGAAGATTGTACAGGCCACTCTAAAAGCTTGATATCCTGGTTTTCAAACTATTTCTAGGCTCTTCTAGAGGTATGCTTGGGGTCATTATCTTGTTGAAAGATAATATCATCTTTTGGAATTCCAGATTCCTCCATGCTTTCAAGCAACCCTGCCTCCAAAATGGCCACATACTATTTAGTATTCATCCTCCTCTCAACCTCACTCAAGACTCCAATACCATTCCATCCTATGCATCCCCAAACCATAAGTGAACCTCCTCCAAACTTGATTGTATCTTTAACCTCTTTGGAAATAAGCCCTTCACTCTTCTTTTTCCACACATACTTTTGTCCATCTGACTCAATCCTGTTGATTTTGATTCTATCTAACCATATAACTATCTTCTAGTCCTCCATAGTCCAATGCTGATACCTGAGAGCAAAGGCTAACCTCTTTTTCTTGTGACCAGTAGAAAGCAATAGCTTTTTCTTCTTTACTACAGCCTTCAATGAGGCTTCCTTGAGGGTATTCCTTACTGTCTGAGAAGAAATAGGACTATTAACAATAGAGTTGATGAAATAAGTGGCTTGAACAGCATTTTTGGCCTTGCCAATAAGGATTTGCTGAACAATATAGTGACTTCCAAAATTGAGTCAATGTTTGGAGATTTTGGAGAATGTGTTATATAACTCAAGAACATAAACAAATAGAGCCAAAGTGTAAGTGGGTGGTAGAAGGTACCTACTCTTGGCTATGTTCTACAAAAGTATTGATAGAATTGGAGTACATATCCATGGAGATATACTCAATTCAAATTGGTAAGTCATTGGCTCAATTTTGTAACTATATATAAAATTTACAGAATCAACCAATTCTAGTATATTGTATGACCTCCTTTGGCCTTGATCACAGCCTGGATCCTTCTAGGCATGCTTTCAATCAAATTCTGACACACCTTTAGATTTATATTATTCTATACTTCTGCCACTCTCTCCCAGATCTCCCATGCTTCTTTGGCATGTCTTGGATACTTGACAAGTTCCTTTTTGATATGATGCCAGAGATGTTCAATGGGATTGAGACCTGAAGATTGTGGTGGCCAATCTAGAACATTGATATTATTGTCTTCCATCCACTTCTTGGCCTTTTTGGAGGTATGTTTGAGATCATTGTCTTGCTGAAAGATCATATTTTGGAAAGGAATTCCAGATCCTTCCAAGCTGGGAAGCAAGTTATCTTTCAATATGTTCATATATTGGTTGGCATCCATCTTTCTCTCAACCTCTGCAAGATGTCCAACACCTTTCCAACTCATACATCCCCATATCATGATATTTCCTCCTTCAAATTTGACTGTTCCTTGAACCTCTCTGTTAATAAGGCCCTCACCTGCCTGTTTCCATATTCATTCCCTCCCATCTGAGCCTATCCTATTGATCTTGGTCTCATCTAACCAAATAATCCTCTTCCAGTCCTCAATAGACCATTCCTGGTACTTCAAGGCAAATGCTAAACACTTCTTCTTGTTTCTAGCAGCAAGAAGTGGCTTTTTCTTCTTTGTTACAGCCTTGAATGAATGTTTTTTTAGAATTCTTCTCACTATTTGTGAAGAGACTAGACTAGGAATGATGGAATTGATGTGGTAAGTAGCCTGGACAGCATTGGTAGCTTTGCCTGTAGTGATTTGAGTGATAATAGCATGCTATGAAGCAGCTGAAAGCTTAGAGGGACAGCCAGAAAGTGGTGTAGGTCTGTTAGAAAGGAGATCTCTGAGTATCCCAGAGATACTAGACTGACTGACATCTAGTTTGGAGGCAATAGAATGAGTAAAACGATCATTAGAGGCCAGAAAAAAGATGTTTTCTTTTTAAGAAAAGGGAATGAGGTGCATAGTGAATTTGAAAGGCATAAGAGATGAAACCACTGCTTAAATAGTGTCAGCTGAAGTGGTTACTAAGATACAGTAACTATGGTAACCATCTGTCATAATGCCATCAAGGGTTACATATGACAGCTGTCAAACATTGACAAATCTGATATATACTATAAATATTATATTTTTAATTAGTATAGGATAATAAAATTAGACTTATTATTTAAAAATTAAATTTGTAATAAACTTATATATGTCTTAACTTAACTTAATCATGATTTTAGATCATATTGTATGTGTAGTTATACAATTGAGTCAATGACACATTGAATTGAATTGATTATATCTCCATGGATACATATTCAAATGCTATCTATATTTTTGTGACATATAGCCAAGAGTAGGTACTCCCTACCACTAACTTACACTTTGGCTCTATTTGTTCATGGTCTTGAGTTATATAACCTATGTATTCTCCAAAATCTCAAAACATTGACTCAGTTTTGGAAGTCACTATATGTTAGATCATACTCATTACATAAAAGTAACATAATAAAACCCTTGATGGATGTATGTAATGATATCACAGCATGCCAGGGTCAATATATATAATCAAAACTTTAAGTCAAAAAACTATCCACATGACATGTCATTTTCAAATGGCTGCTATTCTATCAATTCATATCCAAATTGCTTGATTCTTGGACCAATAGAAAGCCACACATAAGTACTCCATTTCATATACTTGTGGTTTAGGGCTAGGATTAGGGGTTATTGCATTTAGTCATAACTAATGTAAAACATGCAAACATGCAAATAGTTTTTTGAGCCACTATAGCTTATTTTGTGGAAACAAGCTCAAAAATAACAGATGGCAGAGCATTGACTCGACATTTCTGAACTCCCTCCCAGGCAAGATTAGCATATGAATGTAAGGATTGTCTGATTTCTTGCCCAAGGTTACATACATATTATATGCTCTATGGTCTATTGTACATAGCATGAAGCAGGATCTTTCTGTATGATCTCTAGAACCAAATGGACAACTTGATGGACAGTGGATCATAAAAAATAAACCCAGTTATATTGTAGTTGATAGTATGTAGATCAACTCAAACTCAAGTTTCCAGGTGCACAATAAATGGTGAGCTTGCTGAAGCTGTACTTGTGTGAGGGAATGCTGGCATATGAGTTGGAATCCACAAATGAGCTTGCAAAAGTAAGTCCAATACTTTATTGATAGAACACCATAAAGGAGAATTGGCATAAGACCAAAGGTATATAGCTGAAACTCCTATGTTTTGTGCTGGGTGTTTATTTTCTCAGCAATATTATGTAGCTTTCAATCAAACAAGCCTGGAGGGTATATACCAGCTTGCTTCACAAAAGTGCTGTTACAAATGCTACCTTATCTCAATCCAAGATCATCTTATCTTATCTTATCTTATCGCACAGCATGACAAAGACTGTCAATGCTAAATCTCATCTTTTCCTTTTCCTTATTGACTAATTACTTATTCATTGTTCTTATCCAATGCCATCGGCTAGACTTGTCATACACAATAGTCATCAGCTGCTGTCTTTGGCCTTGTGCTGCCACAGTTATTCAAATACTTCAAGGCTGTGGTCAGCTATGTTTGTTATCGGCCAATCATATTCTCTCCATGTGAGTCATGACAAGTCAGAAATAATAAGGCTATGCTAAGCTATGCTCTAGAGCTACACCTTACAGCCTTTGGATCTTAATCTTAATGCAACCACATGTTGGGCTATGCAAGGCAATGCTTGGCTATGCACAGATCTTGTGCACACAGCCTTGCATCAAGTCAATACAAGTCATAGTTATTTATTATATTCAGACATCGGTAGATCTAGTACAAACATATACAAACCTCTAGGTAGTATATAAAGGCCCAAGAGCTGACCAGAGAACCTCAGTCAAGTTCTCTTGATTTCTCTCCTTGAGCACTCCACTCAGCCCAGCTACCATTATGCCTTAGCGCTTGCAGTCAGCCCAGCATCATTTCATTCCTTACTTCTCTAATGTCATAATCTAAGAGGATTACACCCATCCAGGCTAGTCTTTGAGGGTTGCTTCAAGTGCCATAACAGGTCTAGGTTGCATGATTCTTGAAAACACCCCAATCCCAAGTTGATCTATCATCTGCCTAACTAACATCAATAAAGCCATGCCAAAGAGATATAACCAGGTTAGAAAGATTGCTAGCAAAATACATAATGTCTGTTGTCATAGAAAGGGGTATACTAAAGGAGTATATGGAAGAGAGACCAAGAATAAGTGAAGGCTTGGTGAGCCTAGTTTGAGTTTTTGTTTGATCCTACTATGTTGAATTGCTGACTAAGGTGATTACTCTAGGATTTTGTACATAGTTAGCAAACCCTCCTTGTGGGATATTGAATACATCTATATCAGGGTGATCTGATTCAGGAACTGTGTAATTGGTGGACATAAGAGAACTGGATAATAGTGGTTCCCACCATCTTTGCATCAACCAAGGATACTACAGTAAAGATGGCAACTATTTCTTCCACTGTGGCCAACCATCCTATCCTAGTATATGAGACCAGGACCATCCACAGTTGTAAACAAGAAAAAAAAAAGATATATAGCATGAGTCTGTGAGAGGATCCCAAATGGAAATATCTTCATGCTAAATGGCAGAAAGATGATGAAACCTAGGGAACAAAAAAGAGTCAACATTTTTTGGTTTGTTGGAACCAGATGTATATAAAACTGCCTAGAAGGACATTGACTTTTTGATAATGCCTGTTGGAAGAAAGATTTAGAATTACCCATATATAAATCCAGCAATTGGATTCTTTACTATTATATACTGTAGCTGAGTGCCATCAAAGGAAACCATCAGAACCATGTTGTGTTCTCTAACATCCCTATCCAAGATGGCCCCAAGGTAATCCCAGCTCATTGCAATGTCATTGATCATAGGAATACATAGTATTATTCAACTGCCAGACATTTTCTAAAATTGCTTGTGTATGTTTCCAAAGATAATACATACATATTATAGGCACTCTCCAAGTTGTGAGTGCACACTTGCAGCTGGGGGCCAATAGGAATTATTGTAAATTGTTGGACAGGTACCTTTTTTCCATTGGAACCTTGTAGCTTTGTTTTATCCTACCACAGGTGATTGCAGATTGGACATCTATCCAAATTGCTAAAGGGGCCAGTAAAAGCAGAACATGTATCTGGGCACATATCATAAAGAATCAGTTCAATACTAGTGTAAGTCCCAAGCAACTTTTCAACATCATAGAAGCTAAGTAGATCTTGAATACCAGGAGCATTAGGAAAATAATGTTAGTCAAGCTATAGATGGCTTCATATGTAGTTTGAAAGGAATACTCAAGTGCAAGGTAGGTCAAGATGCTGTGTTTGATTCCAGGACTATCAATGACCAGTATGATATTTGGTGGATTTCAAAGTCATTCCAGAGCTGTCAGACAGCTTTACAATAGAATCAGACAGCTTCACATTTCTGACTTGCTGTATAAAACTCATTGTATTAATCAAGGGGGGAATGCATACAACACAAGAGAGCATATCAATATCAACATCTGAATAAGGCCTGTTCTCATAAACAATGTGGTTGTGGACAACAGGTGGACAAAGTTGTGCAGGTCTTTCTGGTTCACAAGACCATGAATGGGCAAGAGATGGCAAATGGGCAGGAGATGGCAAATGGCCAAAAGACACTAAACAGCCAGGAGATGGGGAACAAGCAGGAGATGGTGAATAGGCAAGAGACAAAAAACAGGAACAGCCAGAAAACAGTGAATGGCCAAGAGATTGGAAATGAGCAGAAGATGAAAATGGAGAGTCATATGATAAAAGAGAATAGCCAAAAGATGGAGGGAAACAATCATGGGATGGACTTGGAACACCAGAAGACAAAAGGGGACAGTGAGGAGATGGGAAGTGGTCAGGAGGAGGCAAGATATCAATCTAATCAATAAAATTGCCTTGTCAGTGACTTCAAGTTATACAAGTTGAAAAAGTTACCTCCCAACATCCTTTTTTGCTTGGATCTAAGTTGGACTGATTATTCTCTCCCTCAAGTGTTCTCTTGAAGGCTGGCTGTTGGTGCACTGTAATACCTAATTGTCAAGATGGGACTGGGCCAGATTGTGCAAGCTTCAATGCTTGCATATGTTGGTGCTCCTTGTCTGTCTGGACTTCCCATAGGTGATGATACCATGTTGCAACAGATACTAGGTGAGGTCTGCCAAAATTGTACTTGGAGCAAATGTGGTTGAGATGCTGAGAGCTGCTAGTAGTGTGCATGGGGATGACTGGGAGTAGGAGCATCCATATCAATGATTGAGAGAGAATCTTCAAAGTAAACATGCACCTTGCATGAGGCCATAGTGGTTACCATAACAAGAAGGCAGATGCTCTACTTGACCAAGTCAACTCATCTCAGAGGGTCTGATCATACAACTATTCACTCTGGTCATTAAAACAATACAGGCAGATTTTTCAGACAGCTGACATGCATCCCACAAGTAAAAGTAGACAGGAGCATATAAATAATATGTACTAAATTCAGAACCAAACATCTCAACCCAGATCTGGGCATGGTTAGTTTTCACTGGGTCTCATCTGTGAGGCCTTGAGGTCCCAACCCGCCCTCGCAGCTCATGCCATGACTGGTTCCCATTCTCGGCCGGCTTGTGCTACCCGCGTGTGCCTGCACACT
>JBBPMS010000470.1:0-13171 GCA_038090435.1 Phylloporus scabripes | reverse complement strand
AAGTTGTGCCCATTCTGCTTGGGAAATATTCGCTGCCATGGCTTCAAAGTTCCTCTGTGAAGTTTTCTGCCCACGCAGCTGCTGCTAACACTGGGAAAGTGTCTTCGACTGGAATGTGGTCAATGAGAGTAGCTTCTGAGGCCGCTTCTGACTCTGCTACTCAGGTTTGCTCGGTAAGGTGGAAAGTGAAAAGTCTTGTTGTGACTCCTTGGATTTGTTCAAGTGAAAGACATTCTTTCAACCAGTCACACCAGGACTCTGAGGATAAGTCATCCTCTGCTTCTTCCCAGTCAGTGTTTTCCCAACCACTAGACTTAGTCTCTCTTTCGAGTAAGATGGTTAGAGTCTTATTCTTAAAACTTGCTTTGAACTTGAAGGTTTGTTGGCATGACGTCACCCAAGTGATCAGAAAGACAACAACCAATGTATAGAAGATCTGCAGAAAGATGCTCATATGAATGGGTACTTCTTTTGCGACGCTAAATACTACCGTGATCTAAGATAAGGTTGACTGTTGTCTGACCGAGTGCGAACTTCGTTTCTTTCATAGACTTTTCTTTGTCTATGACAGTGTGCTCTCCTGATCACTCCTACCGGCGGTGGTGGAGGTGCAACAGGGGCGGAGGGAGGTGTGACGAAGTGCCAGTCACAAAGGGACTCTTCATCCTCGTACTTGATATCTCTGAAAAGAAGACGAGGCGGGGAAATCTCCTCCTCTTTCTTTACCTTTTCTTCCTCTTTCAACTCTTCCCTCTTTACTATTCCCTCCCAGTACTCCTCCAGGAGTTCGGCCTTGGCAATGTAAAAGGGTACTAATAGGTGGAAGAAATCTTCCTTCTATGTGTTTGAACTAACTGGGATAAGGTCGTTGATCGAAGGTGAGGGGAACTGGGGTACTAATAACCTCCTTGCTAATCCCTTTGCTCTTTCTTCCTCAGCTCTTGCTTGTTTGAGCTCGTCGAAAAGCTCTTTCAGGAACTCCTCTGCTCAGTAGTCCCAGTCGTAAACTTGTATCTCTGATGAAGTCACTTAAGTGGGTATGTAAGCGAGTGAGGACTTCTGAGATTAGGTAGTTCTTCCTACTCGTCACTGCCTAGCGTGGATTAGAATCAAACGCTGGTCCTGAATATGCACTGATACTCTCTAGGAGTTCTTCGTGTTTGCTTGTCGTTGCTGAGGACCATTGTCCGGGGCAGTTATACAGTCAAGTTCTAATGAAACAACCCTTGACTACTAGCCTGGATGGGCATAGTAGGCTTAAGTCATAACCTTAGAAAGAAAAAGAGAAGAAGTGCTGCTCAGTCTGCAAGCACTAAGGCGTAACGGTAGAGGGGCTGAGTGGAGTGCTCAAAGGGAAAAACCAAGAGAACTTGACTAGGAATGCCAGCCATTCGCTTGGGGTTTATATACCCTCTATCTATTTGTACATGTTTGTACTGATGGTTACTAAATATGATAACTACCATAGCATGTGATTCCTTATCTAGGCTGTATGCACAGGTCTGCACATAGCCTTGCATAGCCTTGCATAGCCAAAGGTGTGGTTCAGGTGAGGCAGAGTTCCAAAGGTGATGAGGTGTAGTCGGATAAGATTCATAGGCAGTAATGAGGCAGTGAGGCATAGCCTCGGAGCTTAGCCACGCACTGGTATGCATAGCCTCCTTATCTCTGACTCACTGTGATTCGAATGTGAAGGATATGATTGGAAGATAACAATAATAGCCGGCCACGACTTGAAATGAATTTGAATAGTGTGGCAGCACATGGCCGAGGGGAGTGGCTGATGACTGTCTATGATGACAAGTCCAGCTGATGCCATTGGATTCGAAGAATGATGATGTAACCGTAATTAGTCAACAAGGAAATAGAAAGTAGGGATTTAGCGTTGAAACAATGGACTGATAGTGTCATGTGGTCATATCACATGATTCAAAAAGATAAGATAAGATGGCGAAAAAGTAGTGTTTGTAACACACCTCAAAAGATCTCTCTTAGGTTATGAGAGTGTTCCTATAGAAGTTCACCAATTGTGGGAAAGGGTGATAGTAGAGTGGGGGAAGATTTCTGTGGAAGAGTGTCAAAAATGGATAGAAAGCATGCCTAGAAGGGTTGAGGCAGTTATCAAGGCAAAAGGAGCTCATATCAAGTACTAGATAGTTGGATTTTTATAAAGTCAAAAAACTGTTTGCATGACATGTCATTTTCAAATGGCTGCTATTCTATCAGTTCTTATCCAAATCACTTGATTCTTGGACCAATAGACCGCCAAGCATAGGTACTCCATTTCATGCACTTGTGGTTTAGGGCTAGGGTTAAGGGTTGTTGCATTTAGTCATAACTAATGTAAAACATGCAAACATGTGGACAGTTTTTTAAGCCACTGTATACTAGGATTTCTTTGTTTGCCAGTACTAAGAGTATGTGACTGACATATTGATAATGCAAGTAATTCAAGTATCACCCAAGTATGTACCTATGCAAATATATCAAAAACTTGCTACCCTTTTCTTTTTGGCAATATTTGTTCTTTTGATCAGCCTTCAGACATAGTCCTCACATGCAACAATATATCAACTCATCACCAACATATTCTCCATTGTAAGTATTTCAAATTCTGCCTTGGCAACTGTAGTATTCTAAATTTCAACTTATGTTTTTATCTTTTGTCCAAACTTTGGACCAGGCCTAAAGACTACCACTTGCATTGTGTTCCTAACCATATTATCATAAGATCTATCTCTTCTATTTAACAAATTACTATCCTTTCTATGCTTAATATTGGTCAATCTGCCTATTCTATTGCTGCTGCCACTGGTCTATATGTCTTTACCATATTCAGACTCTACTCCAAAGAGTGTTCCAAGCTTCAAAAGTCTACTTGAGGTTGCCTATCCAAGCTTTTCCCTACAAATATTTATCATGTTATTTGTCTTATCTCGTTTGGAAAGGCAAAGAATGCTGTTCAAGTGACCAAAGCACTAACCAATATCATCAATCAACCTTTCTGTACCACCACTATGCACTAGCTCTTGAAGAAAACTAGTATTAAGGCTGTAGTCAAGTCTAAATGACCTTTTCTCTTAATCAAACATTACAAGACTGGTTTAGATTTGCTTATGCTCATAAGGATTGGATTTTGAAGGATTGGAAGAAGCTAGTATGGTCTGATAAGACTAAAGTCAACCACTTAGGATCAGATGGGCACAAATAATTGCAAAAAAAGACAGGTGAAGGGCTTAATAATAAAGTATAGTAATAAAAGGGATAATAAATATTGGAAAAGGTTTTGTAATGATGTGGGAGTGTATGACTTAGGAGAAAGCTGGCTATATTGACAAGATTGATAGTAGGACAGATAGAACATTTACCTTCAGATTTTGAAAAATGAGCTGCTAAATACTTTGTAGCATTATGGTCTAGATCCTCCTAATATTATCTTTTAGTAGGATATAGTGGCTCAAATAAGTGTTCCAATATTGGGGCATCTTGAAAAGACTTGACATTTGCAAAAGAACTAAAATGTATCAGCTCTAACCCTTGCAGGATCATAAATAGCCCTTACCTCTGCCTTGAAGATGAGCCCTTAGTCATATGATTTGATTGCCATGTGATTGAGATATAACCATTTCAAAATAACATGTTATTAGGACACTTATTTGAGCAACATCTCTACTCTACAATATTAGTACTTTGTATGCCCTCCCTTTGCCTTTATTACTGCCTCTAGTCTTCTAGGCATGCTTTCTATCAATCTTTGACATTCCTCAACCTCTATCTTGCCCTATTCCATATCAATTCTTTTCCAAAACTCCCAAACCCCTCTTGGTGGTGTAGTATAGCTGTTGAGCTTCTTTTTAAGCATTTGCCAGAGATGTTCGATAAGATTAAGGTCTAGAGATTGTGCTCGCCAATCAAGAACCTTGATACCTTGAGATTCTAGCCACTCCTGGGCTCTTTTAGAGGTGTGCTTGGGATCATTATCTTGTTAAAAGATAATACTCTCCTTAGGAATTCCAAAATGTTCCATGGTAGGAAGCAGATTATCCTCCAAAATAGAGACATACTGCTTAGCATTCATCCTCCCTTCCACCTCTGCAAGAATTCCCACTCCATTCCAGTCCATGCATCCCCAAACCATCAAGGAACCTCCTTTAAACTTTACTGTTACCTGTATCTCCTTGTTTTGCAAAGGTTTTCCTGCTACTTTCCACACATACTTCCTTCTATCTGACCCAATCCTGTTAATCTTGGTCTCATCTGACCAAATTACCCTAGTTCAGTCCTCCACAGTCCAGTGTTGGTGCTTGAGAGCAAAGGCCAACCTATGTTTCCTATGCCTAACAGACAGGAGTGGTTTCTTTTTCTTGACTACAGCCTTTAGAGATGCAGACTTTAGCACATTGCAAACAGTTTGGGAAGAGACAGGAGAGGAGAGGGCAGAATTAATGAGATGGGTTGCCTGGACAGCATTTTCAACCTTGCCAGAGGTAATACTAGAAACAATTTTTCTTCTGTCAACAGGAGAAAGCTTGGAAGAAGGGCCTAATTTGATGTTTTCCTTGCTTGGATAAATCTCTTTGATAACCCTGGCCACAGTAGACTTCCCTAGACCAGTTTGGGAGGATATCTTCCTAGCAGAAAGGCCAGATTCAGAGAGAAAGAGGATATTGGCTCTAGCAGAGGTAAAAATAGGCTTTATGGTAAAGTAGGGTTAACTAGATAGAATCTCTGCCCTTTATAGTGCTCAGGGTTATGTAGGTTACATCATGAGACAGGGTTGAAGCACAGCATCCATTAGAACATTATGTTATTTACCAAATGATAATTGATAACATCAGGGTCAAATAAGTGTTCCAATGACATGTTATTTTGAAATGGTTATATCTCAATCCTATGGCAACCAAATCACAGGACTAAGGGCACATCTTCAGGGCAGGGGTCAGGGCTATTTATGACCCTGCAAGGGTTAGAGCTGATACATTTTAGTTCTTTTGCAAATGTCAAGTCTTTCCAAAATGCCCCAATATTGGGACACTTATGTATTTGAGCCATTGTAAAGTTCACTCTCAATGACTATATGTAAGAAACTCCATCCTACCATCTTCTCTCCTAACTTGAAACCACCACCATATTGTTCCAGATATTAAACTATGGCAATCTCTCCTCCTCATCACTACATCTCTACCTCTTCATCCACTATCTCCTCTCTATCCTTGTTTATTAACTCTACCACTGCCCTTTCATCTACAGTGGAAGATCTTTTCCCATCATCAACTTTTCCCTCCCTAGGATAGAAATGTGATTATCCTTCTCTTCACCCCATTAACAGAAAATTAAACATTCTTAACCTTCCTCTCTGGTCTTCTTTCTCTGATGGAGAAGAAATGCTTCTACTGTAGTATGTCCACCAATATCTACTTTTTGTCTCTCTCCTCCTTCATCATATCAGTCTTACTCTCCTGTTCCATCATACCACCCTTATATTCCTATTATGTCAATAAATGTCTCCTAACACACCCATAACCTTCATAAACCTCTACTTCAAGCTAAAATGATGTATTTTCAAACCCTACTCAGTTCCTCTTGTCTCATTTCTCACTTAAAATATTATCTTGATAGCAATTCTCCTCTCAGACTTTTATATGGTGCTTATCTTCAATCAGAACATTTAGCCTTCTTTACTCATATTCCCTCTTCTTCCAACACTATCATTCTCCTTTAGCAGATCATTGCTGAAATCTACCAACAGCTTCACAATCATCTCTTGGCTATCCTAACCCAACTGGATATGTACCCTTTCCTTGCCAATATAGACAGATACCTTTCTGATCTCACTTTCTTCTGTTTTTGAAACATTGTAACCACACCCTCCACATTCTTCTTACCCCTCAATGAATAAGAACTTGCTATACTCAAACAAGTTGAATGTTACTAGAGTGGCACCAATAGAGAAATTTCCCTCCCATCTAATCATCCATACTACCATGAAGCTTGTTTCTCATGTTGCCATCTCAAACATCAACAGATAAATTGCCAATGGTACCAATGTCCTTTCTACCTCTGAGATGCACCTGAACACAAATAAGCTCATTGTCCTCTCTATTGCCAAACTTCCCAACCCTCCTTCTTATCCTCATCTTCTTTTTCTCCTTTCATCCATTATCATTCTCATTGGATGTATCCTATTTGTGGTCTCCTTCATCATCACCATTTTTTATCTTCTTCATCCAATCATGGTTATAATGGCCATGATGACTCTGCCTATGCCAGCATGACTGGCTCTCCAGGTTCCTCTAATGAATACCTGTTCTAAACTGTCCTTGTCACTGTCTCAGATTTAGTAAGAGGATAATATTTCAATTTATCCCTTATTGGACTACTTTTTCTTTTTCATGATTACTCATCTTTACTCCTCATCACCTGACCTATCATGTGACCTCTCACTTGCTTTGTAATCACTTATTTCACCATGCTTACTCTTATAGCCAAGTCCATCACTTGATGATTCATTTTTGCTTGTATCATTTTTACTTCTATTCTTCCTTGACATTCCATAATCTTCAATTCTATGACTTATTCATTGCCCTTCTATGTCTGCCTTGAACTAGGGAGACCCATATATAAACCCTATAGTAAGTTACTTCAGTTCTTCTTAAGCTTGATCTCCTCAGTGTATCTAGGGAACTGCAGGGGTATACCCATGGGTATACCCCTGCAGTTCCCTAAGTGTATCTCATTGTCTTTAGTTCCTGAATCAAACCTGTTTCTTTTCTCTCATCTTTGTCTCCTGTTATAGACCCTACTGCTGTCTTGAAGCAGTTACTCTTCATTTCTTGTGGTCCCACCACTATTCATAAAGCAGCAGTATCCTTGTAGCCTCCCTTGTGGCATTAGATCCTTAGGCCTCAGCAGAACCTTGTTATGAGCATTAGATCTTGACACCTCAGTTCATCCCATGTTGAACAACCTAGTTGCAACACTCCTTGTCTCCATCTTCATCTTTGTGCTTGTATTGGTCATGTGACACAACACACATACATCTTTGAGGCTACAACTGACTTTACCCAAGCCAGTTGTAACAGATACTAAACTTATCAAAGTAAATACACCAGCTATTACTTGGATAGTCTATGAAATGCTTGCAAAGGATTTCCAATATTGCAAACAGCTGCCACATCTGCCCTACTTTTCCTTCCTAAACAAATCCAAACAAATCTCAAAGAAAGTACAATCATTAAAGCCTAAATTTGCTATTTTATAAAGTAAAAGAAATATTTACTTGATAAGTCCTATGTCTGTTTTTCTTTTCCTCTTTGTCTTCATTTTCTATAATATGTATGATTGTGTTCATGAACTATTCAATGAAGCCTTCAGCATTTCAAAGTACAAGGACTGTCTGATAAGAGACTGAGGGCAACTAGCCAAGTGTGGGATCAACTCAGGACGACTCTGCAGTCCACTGTGAGTAACCAAGGAGGCTCAGAGTGGACTTGCAGGGAGATGTGTGCTTGAGGTAAATACTGGTAAACAACTAGCAAGCCACATCAACCACATCAACACAACACAATGGATGCGCTCTAGAGGCGCAGAATGAAGCAACAAAGATGGGAAAAAGTAGGAACATATGAAATCAAGTATGGAGAATCTAATGAGATAGGAATGAAGATGAATAGAGTGCGAAATCACCAAACCTAACACTCCCCCCTGATTGCGCAACTCCCAAGGCCTAGCAGCTCACAGAACTGCTGCACCTTCACTCGAGGCAAGGCCTTTGTCAGCAAGTCCGCAGGTATCTCTGCAGTCAATGTGAACAATGGAGATATGATACTCTTATCCATAGTATCTCACAGCCAGAACCAGCACAAATCCAACTGCTTCATGCGACCATGGTGTTTTGGATGCTTTGCAACCTGAATGGCAGACTAGTTATCCATACAGAGAACAGAACCCTGTGACACTGGAAACCCTAGCTCCTGCAGCAGCTGGCATATCCAGACAATCTCCTTGCCTGCCTCACAGGCAGCCATGTACTCGGCTTCAGTAGTAGACAGAGCAACAATGGACTAACGCTTGGACAACCAGGATACAGCACCAGTACCAATCTTGACAACATATGCACCAGTAGAGTGACCAGAGTCCTTGCATCCACCATGGTTCGCATCAGAGTAGGTGAGGAATGGCTGAGAAGTCGAAGGATCAAGAGAATAGGTGATGCCATAGTGAATGGTACCCTTGATATAGCGAAATAGGTGCTTGACAGCGGTCCAGTGAGCTACTCCAGGATTGGTGGTGAAGGATGCGAGCTGGCCAATAGAGTAAGCAATGTCAGGATGAGTAGTGTAGAAGAGATACTGCAAGGAGCCAATGGCAGCTCCGTAGTTGACAGAGCGCATGAAAATCTTGTCTTCCACAGATTCAGGTCGCTAAGCATCGGACAGGGCTAATCCAGGATCCATGGGAGTGGTGATAGGCTTATAGTCAGCCATACGAAAGCGATCGAGCATATCAATGCAGTACTGTGGCTGAGAGATGGTAAGGGAGCTCTTGCTGCAGTCTTTGTCGATTTTGATACCCAGAATCTCGGTGGTAGGACCTAGATTGTGCACTTTGAAGTGCTTGTGCAGCTAGTCAATGGTATCTTTGATCACCTGGAGAGACTTGCAAGCGAATGTCATATCATTGACAAAGACAGGCAAGATGAGACGAATATCACTCCTCTGGTAGACATAGACGGCTGCGTTGGAATAGATCTGGGAGAAGCCCATAGACTCGAGGACAGCGCGCATTTTGCAATTCCAGCGATTTCCGCCCTGCTTGGTGCCATAGAGTGCCTTCTTCAGCAAGCAGACGAGTTCCTTAAGGTCTCCTTCAGCAAAGCCCTCAGGTTGCTCCATATAGACTTCACAGTCAATCTCCCCATTGAGATATGCATGGGAGATGTCAACAGACCATAGATGAAGGTCATGGATGGCACCCAATGCAAGGATGATGCAGAGTGGGTAGACATACTATGAGGGCAAAGACCTCAAGGTATTCAAAGCCAGGATGCTGATTGAAGCCCTGAGCAACTAGACGAGCTTTGTAGTGCTCAAAAGAACTATCAGCATGATATTTCTTTGCAAAGACCCACTTTGAGCCAATGATTGGTCAATTCTTGGGTCTAGGAACCAACTTCCAGGTGCCATTGCTCTTTTGGGCTGCCAGCTTCTCAAGAGCAGCTTGTTGCCAGTGGGCAGCATCATCTTGGTGCATGGCATCACGATAACTCCTTGGGAGTGCCTATGCAGTTGTAGAAAAGGCCATATCCGCTCCTTCATCATCCTCTTCATCAGTAAAGAGGTCATTGAGCTGGGCTATACTTAGCTTCTACCATTCCCTAGGAGGGTTTCGCTGTCTGTTGGGCAATCGAGCACCAATCCCAATAGGACTAGGTGGAGCTGGAAGAGGAGTAGGAACTTGGGCTGGAGATGAAGGCGGATGGATCGGAGGAGGCTCGGGTGTAGGGTCATGCTGACCAGGCAACACCCCCCCAGAAGCCTGGACAAGAGCATCCCCAGAATCCGGATCATCAGCTAGAAGCGGAGGGACATAAGTTCGAGGGGGCAGAGCCGGTGGTGGAGTCAAAGGAGGAGGATGAGAGGCATGCTCATCAAAATCAGTGCGCTCAGAAATAACAGTGCGACCAGTGGCCATGTCGTAAAACTTCCAGGCCTTGTACCCATCAGGATAGCCAATGAAGACGCATTTCTCAAAATAAGATCCAAAAACAGGACGCTTGTCCTTCTGGACATGCACATAGGCAGTGCAACCCCACACTCGAAGATGAGAGACATCCGGCTTTGTACCATGCCAGAGTTCATAGGGTGTCACACACTCAACAGCATCAGTAGGACACCTATTCCACACATGGACAAGCACAGCCAATGCCTCCCCCCAGAACGCCACAGGGAGTTGAGATTCATGAAGCATCACAGTAATTTGCTCACTGAGCAACCTGTTGGCCCATTCAGCAACCCCATTCTGCTTAGGGCGAGCTCGAACAGTATGCTGGCGAAGAATACCACACTGGGTGGTAAAATCAGTGAAAGTGTTGCTCATATACTCTCTACCCTTGTCATTGTACAGAGCCTTGATCTTGCGCTCCAACTGGTTCTCAGTAAATGCCTTGAATGTCTTGAATGCCTCAAAGACATCAGATTTGTGCTTGATGGGCAAGACAAAGCGATATCTGGAGTAGTCATCAATGAAGGTGACCCAATAGCGACAGCCAAAGAAGGATGAATGGGAAACATGGTGCACATCAGTGTGCACAAGCTCAAGAGGACAAGTAGAATGTGATGTGAAAGGAGGAAAGGGATCAGCATGCATCTTGCCAGCCAGACATGGCTCACAGACAGGATCAGGCGCAGTCTTGACATCCAACTTCAATCCATGGACCATATTGTGATCTAGGAGAGACTTGATGCTAGCAACATTATAGTGAGTGAGTTGCCTGTGCCAGAAGGACCAGTCAAGAGGGACAGTGGTCGCAGGATGTGCCTGCTCGAATGCAGGTTCAGTAATACCATCCAGGAATGCGGTGTTGTTGCCAATAATAGTCACTATAAAGAGAGCAGGACCAGGAGGACGAGAAAAGGTCATATGGGTGGAATTGATAGTGACAACAAAGCCAGAGTGGCAAGTCAAGTATAGAACTAAGAGGAGATTGTTGTGGAGATCAGGTACATGCAGGACATGAGTAAACTCGACCACTCTAGCAACCTCTCCTTTTAACTTTGGATGGAACACTACAGACCCAATACTGGCAGAGTAAACCACAATGTTGTTTGCCAGGGTGATGGGTATGCGATGGGGGGTATAATTGCGTAACCAATGGCAATGGGGGGTCATATAAGAAGTGGCACCCAAGTCTACATTCCAAACAAGGTCAACATCAAGCTAAAGAGTCGAAGGAGGGATGAAAGGGTCACTGGAACGATTACTTGCATTTCCTGCATGTTCCACAACATCCTGGATGACATTGGCAGCTGCAGCTGGAGCGATAGGGGTACTAGAGGTAACAGAAAGCGTCACAGGAGCAGTAGGTGACAAGTTGGGCTGAGCCTGGGCCTGATTTGTACCATTTGGCTTCCTGCCCTTGCCCTTGGAGGTCTTGTAGGCCGTCTTGGCATGCTGCAGAATGAAACACTTGCATATACAATGGCCAGACTTCTCACAGAAGGTGCAAGGCAAAGCCAAATCACATCTGCATAAGCTGGTGGTAGCAAAGAGGGCAAAGGTGGAAGCAAAGGAATCAGGGCAAGGTCTCTTGTTGATCCCCTCGGTCTGGAACACTGCCTTGACCTTATCCTTGTCAAGATCAGTGAGCAGGGCAAGGAAGGATATGAAATGATAGTAGTCTGGCCCCAGAGAGCGAATCAGAGCCATACAGGTAAGCTTATCATCCAACTTGGTCAGGTCAAAGGTAGAGGGACACAGTTCCTTGATCCTAGCCATAGCATGCTCAACTCAGGCAGTCAGGGCATTGAGGGACTCCTCAGGGTGTTTCCTAATGCTAAAGAACTCATCATAGGCAACAAAGCGAGTTCCAGCCTTCTGCTGCACAAAGAGATCCTTGAGAGCCTTCCAAGTGGTGATAGGATCGTCCTGATGTGCCTTGATGTGCACCCTCTGATCAGGAGCAATATGGAGCATGATTTCCCCAGCAGCCTTATCCTGCTTCGCATCCCAGGCAGCTTGCTCAATGAGATCATTGGCAGGGCGGAGTTTCTTGCCATTTACAAGTCACCAGAGACCTTTGGCACACAGGTATGCCTTCATTTCATCGCTCCAGGTGGAGTAGTTGGTGCCATCTAGTGCCTGAATGCGATGGTGATGGGTTTCAGAGGACATCCTGCCTGAAAGTTTAGGAGCTTGAACTAAAAGTTTAGGGGCTTTTGAGAAAAAGCAATGATAGAAGGTGAAAACGAGGAAAGAATGAATCACAGATGTGATAGACGGGTAGATCAGGGCACAATGTGGCTGTTTTGATACACGGATGATGAAGATTGATCGACAGGAACAGAAGATATGGGCTGATTTTGGGATAAAGGGGTCTAGGCAAAGAATAGGCTGTAGCTCGACAATGCAGTGGTATTTCCTTGTATTTCTTTGTGTGATATGATGTCCTAGAATGTCTCGAAGATGATGAAAAGGCGATTGGCGGTGATTTAGGAGCAGAATGTTGAATAATGATAGCTTGAATGGGGTAAAAAGCATACTATGAGGCCAAAATGCTTTCCAATGCTATAACTGAGGATCCTCTCAATGGATCAACACGAAAATTGGGCAAGTGGGGTATTTGATAATGGGGAATCGAATGGTGAGGCTCCTGGAGCGTCGATTTGAGCTGATCTTCAGCAATGATGGCTAGAGCGCAGGGCTCATAACCTGATAAGAGACTGAGGGCAACTAGCCAAGCGTGGGATCAACTCAGGACGACTCTGCAGTCCACTGTGAGTAACCAAGAATGATATTGAGGGCAAATGGCGAAGATACAGTACCTGCAGTCCACTGTGAGTAACCAAGGAGGCTCAGAGTGGACTTGCAAGGATATGTGCGCTTGAAGTAAATACTGGTAAACAACTAGCAAGCCACATCAGCCACATCAACACAATACAATGGATGCACTCTAGAGGTGCAGAATGAAGCAACAAAGATGGGAAAAAGTAGGAACATATGAAATCAAGTATGGAGAATCTAATGAGATAGGAATGAAGATGAATAGAGTGCGAAATCACCAAACCTAACACTGTCTACTTGTCAAAAAGTCTTTTAATGTTCTGGTAACAATTCAGCAAGACTCCTTAAAGTGACAAGCTTGAAGGAAAGAATGAAGTGAAGGAGATAAAGGAGATTTTAGCACTTAAAGTGAGTAAGAACACAAAGGCAGTTTTACGATACTATTAGTAGCCTTACAATAAACTAAGCCAGAAAGAAAAAGTAATGGATATAAGCAAGAACCAATTTAAAACTAGCAGACTATATGAGAGAGAGACAAAATAATTATATAACCCCTGGGATTGACAAATCACAAATCATACAATAATAACAAGCAGGTCATTCTAAGATAATAAGTACTCTAGGATTTCAACAATTGAAAAGCAGGGTTTCTGCATTGCAAATATGGAGG
>JBBPMS010000469.1:0-13175 GCA_038090435.1 Phylloporus scabripes | reverse complement strand
ATCTGGAATGAAAGTCTCGGCGATGACACGGATGTTGGCTAGAGATCAAAAGCTGAGGTGGCGGCGAGAGTCTTACCAAACAAGCACACTAGAGAATACACTCGGATTCATCAGACGCACATGAAGCACTGATACAAAGAGTCATAAAACGAACAGTCTTTGACCTCAGATACCCCGTCCACCCGTAACCTCAAGAGTGTGACCAGTCACATAAGACGCCAACGGCGACGCGAGGCTGGAAAACGTGCGTCTCAGTGCCCGCCATGTAGACTACGTATTAGAACACTCACAAGAGCATCCCCGCCGCGGCTTCGTCCACTGTTCCCCCTCTGCGGAGCGGAATATCCGTATATGCATTGACACCCTCAGCCGCGCGTGCCTGTGCACCGGGAACGCCAAGCGCAACCTTCTTGCCCTCAATCTCAATCATGGCGCCTTCCTCTTTTGCCGCCGTTAACCTACGTCCGTTCAGTACGCCTGCGCCAGGACCGCATCGAGAAAGACAATACCGCGTGTGGATGAGCCCGTACGCAACGGTGTTGGCGCGCACGCCAAACGGACCCCATTCTTTCGCGATCGTCTTGGTGAGTCCGACGACCGCAGCCTTGGCAGCCGCATAGTTGGCCTGGCCGACGTTCCCATGGAGGCCCGTGGTGGAGGAAACGTTGATGACGGAACGGTTCGCGGGCGTGCCACTCTGCATGACGGTAAACCAGTCCACGCCCGCCAATGCGCCAGCCGCTCACCTTGACCCGGAAGTACGGCGCAGCCTGTCGCACGAGGCGGAACGGGGCGCGCACGTGAATCTTCATGATCACGTCGTACGCGTCGTCTGGCATGGTGTGGAACATCTTGTCGTACGTAAACCCGGCTGACAAAACGGATCACCGTGAGTGAGTTGCTCGTGCAGCGCATGCCCGTCGCACCGTTATTCACAATGTGGTTGATGTGGCCGAAAGCCCTGTGGAGGGGGCGGACGTGAATAGCGCACGCAGACCATGGCAGTGCACTCACTTGACGGTCGCGTCTATGATCCGCTGGGGGAAATCGTCTGCGCCGACGTCCCCAGCGACGACGATAGCTTCCCCGCCACCTGCCTTGATCTCCTCGACGACCGCCGCAGCCTTCTGCGCATCGATACTAGTGCCAAAAAAAAAAGTGAGCCGAGACGCTGCGAATCCGACGCAGACCGGACGCACTCGCTAACGACGATCTTGGCGCCCTCTTTGGCGAACAGCAGCGCAGCGCTCCTGCCTATGCCCTGATGGAATTGGTGAGCTGACGTGAAGTTGTTTGACGCAACGCACCTGACCGGCACCTGGTGTACAAAGAGCACAGAGCTGTCAACACGGTAGCCGGTGGGAACCGGCCAACGCACCAGTTATGATGGCGACTTCGCCGGCCAAGAGGCCACGTCCGTGAGTGTCGCTGATATGTGCCGAAACCTGAGCGAGACGACTGGCCATCGTGTGAGTGACTTGTGTTTGTGGGTGCGTTTGCTGGTGGTTGGCATATTTGTGAGCGCACAGACCCGGCCCGACAAATTCACATTCATCAAACCGACCAGCCGGATCAGCATACAGAATGGCCATTAGAAAATCATTCCGTAGCAACAGCAATACATAAATAAGATTAATAATAGACATCAAGCGTCACTGTATTTCGCCATGACCTCTCTCAGGTGGGCCTCGTCTCCGATGCGCGGAGTGAAACAAGCGTCGAATGGTTTGGGATGCGCAACGACACCATCAATAAAGCCGTTTTCGTCAATGGGCGACTTTGGATCCTGCGTGATACGGAATGACCACATGAGTAGAGCGGCATTGATAAAGACAGATCGGTTGGCGATGTGTTGGCCGGGACAAATCCTATCCAAACTTCATCAGCGCGCCGTGGCTGGTTCCGGCCGTACGAGCTTACCGTCTACCGAATCCAAAGCTTGGGAACTTGAGATCATCGCGGACCTTTCCGTCTTGGGTCAACCATCTCTGCGGATCGAACTTGTCGGGGTTGGGATAAACCGCTGGATCGCGAGAGATGGCCCTGTCCAAGTGATGAGCGATCCATGTATGACGTTCAGGCGAGGTCCTCACCAATGGTTCCCAAATACGATGGCACCTTCAGGGATACAAAAGTCCTTCTACACGAGGTTGAGTACCTGCAATGAGTCATGTAAGTCATAAACTCACGTAGGGGATATCCGTCAATGCACGATGAGCAAAGCCTGATACTAGGTCAGAATGGGTGATCATCCTTCACGCTGGGCAACGTACCCAAAGTAGTCACAGGTCTCCAGCGAAGACATTCGAGCATGAACGCCTGAATTTGAGGAAGAGCATCATAGTCCTCAAACGTAGGGGCTGAGTGGACCCAGTCAGCCAATGGTTAGCTCCGTTGCGTAGGGATGCATACCCCTGTCGCGTCCAACGACGTTGTCCAATTCATCCTGCACGATAGCTTGGGCTTCAGGGTGACAGGCGGCAGCCATGACGACAACCATGATTGCAACAGCAGTCTATTTTCCCAAGTGAGTGACCGTTGGCATGAACCCAACTTACATCACATACAGTGTCTGAGCCAGCACCAAAGAGAGAACCTGCAAGATACGCCATTTCCTCATATGAAAGCTTGTGGGTGTTCTGGTTCTCAAGAAGGTATCGGCCAAAGGAGGGGCCAGCTTCACCCGTTTCCTGAAGATGAATCCATGAGAAAGGAAATGTAGTTATGGCAACGTGCTTCTTACCAGCTCCTGGGCTACACGAGCCAGTTGCTCATGGAAAAGTTTTGATTCCTCTCGACGCCAAGACTCGATTTCGCTCGTGTAGAATGGCACGTATTTCAAAATTGGGAATTTTTCGATAAGCAATGCACCAGGGCGCATGATCGTTTGGAAGCGTTTCAACATTTTGTGAATGATGACAATTTCTGGAGCATTAGTCTCGGTGGGAGTGGACTTTCCATAAGTGATACGCAGAACAACAGAAGCGGCATATCGGTTAACATATGCTTGGTGATGCTTGGGGTCCTTGAGAAGGTCGAGAACGACGTCTCGAGCCGCGTGCATCTGAATTGGCCCATATGAGTCAACAGCCTTGGCTTGGAGATGGGTGTGCGCGGCCCTGCATGCAAGGTGAACCGGTTACTCTCCAAGGTCAAGAATAGGTATTTACCTGCGCAGCCTTCGGAACTGCTCACCGGCGGGAGCGAGAATCATGCGTAGTCCACGTGACAGGACTTCACCCGCCGCAACCGAACGAGGGCGGTCTGCGAGCAGTCCACCCTCCTTCTCCATGATGTCCACTGATTCCTATATTTGCACTCGCGCTCGAGCAATGGATATTGTGCAGAAACGTGGAATCTCACCTGATGACGCCCGATGATGATCATGGTCTTGGGGCCGACGCGCAGGGAGATAACGGGTCCATATTGGTTGATCCAAGCAGCAAACTGCTGCGACTGACTTTGAAGACAGGTTAGTCCAGCACATGTGATCAAAACAATGTTGTGCACTTACTTGGCTCTTGGGAGAGGCGTTCCAAAGAGCCAGTGGCCAGGAGGGCCAGGGGGCAAGGGCAGGCGCCGCTTGCTCTTCAACGTTGCACGTACGGCGGTACCAGCGAGTACGAGGGCGACAAGGGCAGCAAGGGCTTGGGCTTTAAGACCCAGGAAAGGTGTCAGGTCAAACATCTTAAGAAGAGGATAGAGTAGGGAAACGAACAAGAAGCTGGGAACTTTAGGGTCAGAGGCGTTGCTTAAATAGTGGAATAAGAAGGGCGATAGTGAGTTGCCGCGACTGTCCGTCTGATCAGCGCTGCACATGGCAGTGAGCAATACCGGTGAGCTTTGCAACTTGGGCGCTGCACGCGCTGTGCTGAGCGGCGTTCCTGGAGGAGTTTTAGTGCATCAAGCATAAGGCTGTCCGATGATTGGCAACTCTGCGATGATTACGCCAAGTAGTCAATAAACGTGAGAACATGATCCAAGTTGCCGTCTAAACCACTTTTTGTCTTTCTCTCTCTCCTCCGTTTTACTTTCTTGCCTCATCCAACCCATCTCCATTCCTCTCCTTTTTTCCCCCCCATTTCTTTCTTTTTCTCTCCCGCGCGATGAAACCGACTCTGGCCGATCGTGTCTTGACGCGTGTCAAGCACTTGCTAGACTCACTTTCATCCAAGGTTCGCTTCAAACAGTCAGTGCGATGTCTCTCACCCTCCAAGTTCTTCGTTGACGAGCATCTTAGGCACCCTTCCGTCTCTGACCTGCGAGCGATACAATTTCACCATTCCCCCGCACACGATCTCCCCTACCTCCCGCCAGAAATTTGGCTGATGATTCTCCGCGAGGCAACAGCCATGTCGCCAGATCCCCTCGACATTTCTCTTGGTCTTTCGTTCCTGGAAACCCCTTGCAGCATTCGAGACTACCGTGTTGCCATGCGTGTAAAGTGTGACTTGGCATTGGTCAACAAAGCGTGGAACAGATACGTTCAAGAGTGTCTGTATGAATTTGTCTGGATAAGCAGAGCCAGTCAGGCCAAAGCCCTAGCCTGGACCCTACTCACCCAGTTCATCGACGGAAAGCCATCAAGTGGCCACTGGATCCGTCGACTACACATGGAGACCCCCGCCTTAAAACGCTGTGCAACCGATGACATTCGCACCATTCTCGATTATGCACCACATCTAGTCGTCTTTTCCGATCACCATGCCGTACGATCTACGCGTTACCAGGAGTTCAACGACGTACGCTGCTCTCCAGAACAAATGGTCTCTGCCCTAGCCAGCCCTAACAGGAAACTACGCAAATTGTCCCTCACAAATTACAGCGATGATCCCTTTCCATATCATATATCTCCCACCCTCAAGCAAACGGCCGCCAACTTGGAGTATCTTGAACTCTCCTCCTCAAGCGTTCCTGCAGTTTCTGGCCATAAGCTCGCAAGGGCCCTCGTCGTTTCGTTCCCCGTTTTGCAGTCGCTGAAACTGACACTGGACAACACGACTTTTGCAGTCATTGCTAGGTGGAAGATGCCCCGTTTGCGAAATGTATCCGTTGTGTCATCCGATTTTAGCTATGCTGGCCGAGGCTTTGCCCTATTCTTTGCCGCACACGGGAAGAAAATTCACCAGCTGGAGCTAGGACACTCTTCTTCCCTTGTTGTTGAGCATCACCTCACCCTCCAGCCCCGTCCTGTCCAGCAAATACCACTTGCAGAATGGTGCCCGAACTTGAAGGAGTTTATTTGCTCTGCTGACGCGGAGTGGAACTGGCGAAACCCCGACTGGATTGCACCCCACGTTTTGCTTCCTGCTCATCCCCATCTTGAATTCATTGGGATCCGTGATATCGACAAACGTCTCATGGACGACGCCGCCTTGTTTCCATCTGACATTGAAGATGACGCTCCATTCTTCCCATTTGTGGAGCAAATTTCATCTCTTCTGTTCAATGATGCTTTCCCTTCGTTGCGATACATACGCGATCTTAGCCGCGCTTCACACTCGATGCGTACCGGTCTGCGTCCGGAGACGAGACTTTTGAAATTTTGGTCCAAGATACTTGCCCGTTGTGGCGAACGACAAGTCTGGCTGGAAGACTTCCGTGGAGTTAACATCACTTCCCGTGATCTCAAACGCGCGGGGCTCGCAGAAAATCAAGGGCCACGTTGATACTGGATCGTTTGATTTGCTCTTCTTTCCCTCGTCTTCGTTTTGATAAACTTGTCTTCAAGGACTCGTCTGCATATATGCATACCACCCCTTATCGGCTTTTCCACACCCCCACATGTACATTGCCACTCTCATACACTGTAGCCATTCATCATATGCATTTTTCACCTCCATTCTTTCCTTGTTGATGAACGGTTCGCCCTCGCGACCGGGAGCTGTCCGTCGTTCCCATCCATTCCTTTCATTGTTTTCTTTCTTGGATTACTACATGGTCGAATACAGCTTCTAGGATGCACAAGGTATCCTGGTGTTGCTATTGACCATGGATGATGGTACCGCTTTGATTTATTTCGTCCTCGTCCTTCGTTTCTGAGGGCGTCATACTATCTCCATCGAGATGGAGGTGGGACATTTTGATCCTCGCCATTTCAGTGCATGCATTTGTACATCTAGGTCTTTTCATTGACTCCTGCGTAGTACATATGTGGGATATATACATATCACATCTTTATCATACCCATTTGTGGAATCGCTTGATAATCATCTGTTGTTCATCCTCTGGCACGACCTTATGGTATCTTATAATATTCTACTGAACTGCTCCATACTAACTAGCCATCGATCAGGACGCCGACATCGAGCACCTCGTCCTCTCGGGAAAACTGTTTGATTCAGATTCGCGGCCCCCCTCACCCGAGCGTTCCCCCTCCCCCTCCTTCTCATTCGCGTCGAACAACATATTCGACCTCGACGGCGAAAAGCACAGTCAAAATGGCGCCGACGTTGAGCCCGCGTACGAGTCGATCGGTATGGGGCCCGGCCGGACGGGCGTCAAGGGCGTCATCCGGGACCAGCACGAGGCGCACACGCTCCAAGCCGCCAAGCGCGAAAAGGAGCGCGAGCTGCTGCGGCAGCGCATGGCGCGCGGCGACCTGGGCGGCAAGACGTATCTGGAGGAGGAGCGGGAGAGGCAACGGGAGGCAGAGGAGGAGGACGTCGGGTGGCGCGCGCGGCGGGACGTTCTGGGGCGGCCCAAGGAGGGCCGGTTCGGACACCTGAGGGAGGTCGGCAAGGCGGGGTTCGTCGCTGCGGTCGAGCGCGAGGCGCGTGGGGTGTGGGTCGTCGTTCATCTGTACGAATCGGTGGGTGCTCTTTTTTGTGCAGATTGTTCGCTGGAGTGGCTTGATGGACGCCTTTGGCAGTCGTTGGACAGGTGTTACGCGCTGGACGATACGCTATCGAGGCTTGCGCGGTTGTATCCGCAGACAAAGTTTCTGAGGGCTCGGGCTGCTGCTCTTGGGTTTGCTTCAAAGGGAACGTCGTTGAAACGGTATGCAACACCCACATCCGCACCACGAAGAATGCCGGGTGTATTTGACGACGAAGACGACCCTTATGGTGACGGCGAAGATGAAATGAAGACACCATACTATGATGAGGAAGAGTACGAAGAGGAGGATGTAGACACGGACATGCTGCCCACGCTGTTGGTATACCGTGATGGCGAACTCGTACACAACTGGGTTCGGGTGGACTGGGAAGCCGGAAAAGCTGGTGTTGAAGACCTTCTTGCAAGGTATGTCGTACGAATCATATTAGTGCGTGCTCTCATCAGCGTGCACCAGGCGGCACATCATCGCCGAAGTAACCTTGTCTGGCAATGGCAATTGTGGTCTGCCGTCGGACGAGGAAGACCTCGTTTGGAGTGACGACGAGGCGGCTTCATAACCCTTACGCAATCGATCACCGTGGTGTGATCCGGCGTCTTCCCAGCATCGCTCCACCACCACTGTGCTCGTCCTTGTGGATCGATGCTCTAGGCACGATCTATCTGTTCCTCTTCTGGTTCATGCGTCTCGCTCGACCGTTGATGGGGACCTATGATCTAGTCTTGCCATCTTACCTCTGTACATACGTCGTTGTTGTCTTGTCGCAACTTGGATAGGTGTTGAGATAACGTTTGACCATTTTTCTAATGGTCGACCACTCTATCGATATGTCCGCAGACTGTAACGCCCTCGCACGACTCTCCAATCACTGGCATGCATTCTATCAAGGACTATGGTTACAGAAACAGGTCAGTAATAATCAACAGACGATCGAGCGGCTTGGGGAGCGTGCTGTCTGCCAGTGGTTCCCAAATCTAAATTAAGACGAAGATACGAACTCACCGTCGAATGTTCGCTCTCGCTTCCAGCGCGGACAAGTACAAAAGTACTCCTACCGCTGGAATGCTCAGGTGCGCTTACTTGGTCCAACTACTCGTGCGATGACCTCGTCCCCTAGGCTGTTCCTCCTGAACTCTGCGTTGAACTGAGCCGCGATCCGTCCACCTAACCTCGAAAGTATGGCTTCGTTCAATCATGCTGTTCTTCCCACTGTCGCTAGTCCAAGGATGCTTTGTGCCCTCCCCCACTCCACCAGGTGTCAAGTTCAGGCAATAAGACACTGCAGACCATAATGATGCGTTTTGGTTTTCAAGTTTGATGCAATGTCAATAAATGAGTTCTTTCGATTCCAGACGAGTGAGACTGAATCTAGTTGGGTATTGCTCCTCAAGACATGACAGACCGCCAAAGTCTTTACATGGGGTTGTTTGTATTGATCCAGCTGCACGAAAATGTAACTTGACGGCTTCGGAGCGTTTCTCTTTCAAGTAGGTCCAATTATCGTTTAGTAGCAGCATCGACAATCCTAGGGTGATATTGGCGGGGGTGGGGGTTCCTGTCGAGGTTTCAAGGCCTGCCGTAGATTATCTGGGAGGGGAGTGCGGCGTGCGATGAATTTTAATTTGGGCGCGAAGGGAATTTATCTGGTCTGGGGTGAGATCGGCGCGGAGGGGACCAGTGACGGACGGTGCATTATGCGTTATGGGTAGCGCTGACCATCTGGATACGATGGTAAAGAGAAAGGACGTACCAAGGCTAGTCCCTGACCAAACGACGACCGTTCACCTGACCCGGACCGTCTGATTGTTCAACCTTTTGGGTTCATACCGGACAGTAGAGGATCTCCGAGTCTCGTTCTTGCATGCATATCACCTCTGCGCATGATTCCGTCTTGTTGAGACAGCCTGAGAGCCACACTCAAGTCAGGTACCAGATAACAAACTTATTTAGACATGTCTCCACACCGTCCTCATGGTCGCTGAATATATACCCATTCCCTCACACACCCCAGGTATAAACTTGTTGTCACCGTGTCTAGCATCTGCTGATGACCTCCAAAAATACAGACGAAGACCGCCCACCCATTGAACCTGATGTTCGCTTCCGGGACGAGAACAGAGCTACTCTTGGCCCGGCGGAACAGGATGCGCATGCTGGCGTCAAAAAGGTCGAGGCCGCTCTACGCATCTATGGGCGCTACTCTCGATGGACTCTCTTCATAGGGTATGGCGCGGCTTTCTAATCACTGCCAGAGAAACCTACAATTCGCGCCTCTAGTCTCGCTCTTGCATCGTGCATTTACTCTCTCGATGCGTCGACCACCTATGCATACCTCGCTTTTGCAACGTCTAGCTTTGGGGACCATAGTTTCTTGAGTTCTATAGCCGTCGTGCAGTCCCTCATTGGTGGGTTTCGCAACGAATAACAAGTTGTTGCTGACGGTCTATGCGAGGATAGTGGCTGTGGGCAAACCGGCCATCGCAAAAGTTGCTGACGTCTCTTCACGGGGTACTGCCTATCTTGGCGTCTGTGAGTACATGACTAGATTTCATCGTTATTTCTAAAAACACTCCAAGTATGCTTTTACGTTCTTGGCAAGTGCCCTTGCTCACAGTGGTCGTGAATGGAAATCGAAGTTGCGTGCAGGATACATCGTAATCGCTTCTGCACAGAACGTCGCGGCAATAGCAGGTGGTATTGTTCTATATTCAATGTGCGCCATTTCATGCTCTTATTTCGTTATTCCACTCATCCCTGTCCTTCAGTGGTTATACGTGGGCAGTCTTCTTGCTTCTGCTCCTTGAAACTAATGTTTATCGGCAGCGGGTTACAAATTCTCACTCAAATCATCATCGCCGATATAACAACGCTCAAATGGCGAGGGTTTGTAGCGTCCCTTGTTTCAGCTCCTTTCTTGGTCAACGCTTTCATCGGTTCCAATATTTCAACCTCCGTCATCGAACACATAGGCTGGAGATGGGGCTGTGAGTTTATCCTCTTTCAGAGTCCGTAGGAGCACTCATTTTCATTTCAGATGGCATGTTTGCTATACTGGTTCCTGTGTCGCTTTGCCCACTCATCATCACCCTCTTGTGGGCAGAGTACATGACGAAGAGACTGGGACTTGTAGAAACCAACGAAGCACTTCCAGACGATATCCAGGATGTTATGAACGAACAGATTTCCCCCAAGGATACCTTGGTACTACGCTTACGAAGGAAAGTTACCCAACTTGACCTTGTTGGCCTCATATTCCTTGGTGCCGCGGTTTCATTGATCCTACTCCCACTGACATTAAGTCAGACGATGAGAGGTCAGTGGAAAAATGGTATGTCAAAGTTACTTTCCATGGGCGATTTGCTTGAAGTACCTCAGCTTCAGTCATCTCCATGCTTCTCATTGGGGTTATATTCCTCTGCGTGTTCGTGTATTGGAATTTCCGTGTTGCGACGCAACCAGTCATCCCTGTACGCCTTTTGAAGAACAGGAACGCGGTGTTTGCGTCAGCAATCGGTTTTTTAGATTTCGTAGGCCATTTCCAGTCATCGCAATTCGATCACTCACAAATGAATGCAGATGGTCTTTTACCTTACGTTTACATATCTGTACTCTTTCGTGCTGGTCGTTAAACCATGGCAGGTGTTTTTTTCATCTTGGCTCCACTGTGCCTCAATTGCATTGCAGGTCACTCATCAATGCAACTTATTTCATGCAAACACAAACTGTTGCTCTTACCCTCTTTGGAATTATAACTGGAGTTGCCATGAAAATTTTCCGTCGCTTCAAGGTGCGTCTATTGGGTGTCGTCTCTTACACGGTGCCCATTTTTCGTATATAACTAGTATATCTTGGTGCTTGGCCTCATCCTACGCCTCGTGTATGTCCGACAACGATTCTGCATGCGAACGCATACTCACATATAGTATACAGCGGCATTTCCGTGATGATTCGTTCCAGAGGCGCCAACGGATCGACTGTCGAACTCGTGTTCACCCAGATCCTGCAAGGTTTTGGTGGCGGGCTCGTAGGCATCTCCGCACAGGTCGCTGCACAAGCCGCAGTGCCGCACGTCGACGTCGCGGTCACCACCGCACTCTTTTTGCTTCTCACCGAGATTGGGGGCGCCGTGGGCAACGCATGTGGTGGGTATACTATCCTCCGAGCGGGGCTTGAATTCTAATCACCGCAAACAGCGGGTGCGATCTGGTCAAACATGATGCCTGGAAATCTGGAAAAGTACTTGCCATGGCTGACCGATGCACAGCGCGCCGAGTTGTACGGCAGCATCACGTCCGTCACGAGTTTGCCTCAAGACGACCCAGTTCGACAAGGTGTCATTCAAGGTGGGTATCCATTGTCCTGAGTTATGTCGAGGATTGGATGATTTAGTGTCCCGCAGCGTACGAGGAAACGATGAAGGTCATGATCTTGTGCGCTATCGGCTTGAGTGCTTTCCTCGTTGTCTGCTCGCTTGGCATACAAGATATGTACCTGGGGGATAAACAGAATGCGGTCGACTCCTTGGATCTGAGTGGACGTCCGTCGACAACGGAGGGAGATGGTGTTTCGGGTGAATGAGAGCATGAAGTAAAAGATCATATGTACCTTGTTGATAATTCTCCTTTGAGTCGATATGGGTTGAGGGGGACATGTCTCCACTCTCAGATAAAGTTGTCATGGTTTGTGATGCTGTTACTCCGACACTTGGTTTTTCTTGCCCATCAATGCAAATAGCTGGCTGCTAGAAAACCCAGCATGCAGTTTTGCCAGCTACATGGATATATATGAGATATTGTAAACTCCTATGGTCAGTACACTGGATTCCCTGCTTGAGATGAACATGACTTTTTCACCTCAGACTCATCATACATAGCATATGTGACTTGAATTCACCATAGGCCTTGTAGTGCAATACTGTAAATAAGATAGCAGCAGGGTTAAAAGGCAAGGATTAATATCATTTTGAATGTTGTACTGACTTTAAGCACTTATCTACTACACATGAATAAAACAGCAACATGGCAAAAGAGACAGGAAGTGGTTAGCATCATTTTGAAATTTCCAATGTCAACTGGACTACTTACTGTATGTAAGGCTTCACACACCTCTTTGTTCCTAGTGATAACCATTATTAAATAGATTATTGTATATTCTAAGCTTGAAATCAGCTCTCTTGTACATTCTAGTGTTCAAATATTAGCAATGCATCCAGACCCATTTCCAACTGTGGGAAGTTACTGGAGGTTATTTATTTCCAAAAGACACTCTTGATTTTTATAGTATTATTTGTCTTGGTCAAATTTAATAGAGAATGCAGACCTTCAGAGGGTCAAAACTGTTTGCAATGTCATCTAATATATCCCTAGAATCCACAGTACTTACACATACTCATTGAAGGCTTATGAAACAACCCTCAACTACTAGCCTGGAGGGGTGTAGTAGCCTTAGACTGTCTTACTAGAGAAAGAGAGAAAAGAAGTGTCGACTAGTCTGCAAGCGCTAAGGTGTAACAGTAGGCAGATTGAGTGGAGTGCTCGAGGGGAAAAACCAAGAGAACTTGACTAGGGTTCTTTGGTTGGCTCTTTGGGCCTTTATATACTACCTAGGGGTTTGTACATGTTTGTACTAGATCTACCGATAAATGTCTATATAAAGTAAGTATGACTTGATGTGACTCCTAGTGAGGCAATGTGCATTGGTATCGTACACAGCTGAGCATTGCCTTGCATAGCCAAGGGCATGGATCAGGTGAGGCAGAGGTTCGTAGGGCATAGGGCATAGCTGGATAAGATCCATAGGCAGTGGAGAGGCAGTGGGGCGTAGCCTCGGAGCTTAGCTGTGTACTAGTAAGCATTGCCTCCTCATCTCTGACTCACTATGACTTGAGTGGGGAGGATATGATGGGAAGATAGCAATAATAGCTGACCACAGCTTGAAATGAATTGGAATAGTGTGGCAGCACATGGCTGAGGGGAGCGGCTGTTGACTGTCCATGATGACAAGTCTAGCCGATGCCGTTGGGTTTGAAGAATGAAGAAGTAATCATAATTAGTCAACAAGGGAAATGAAGATTGGGGACTTATCATTGAGACACTCTGCTGATAAGATCATGTGATAGCGTCACGTGACTCGATAAGATAAGATAAGATGCGGAAAAAGATAGTATTTGTAACAGCTTATATAAAGTTTTTGTGCAAGTAACAAACATACTGTTACGATTTCTTTTCTTTTTGAACTCTGTTTCCTTTCGCGATGACCTAATCACATCACATGATCCAGTTACCACTTGCTTGGTCATCGCTTGTTCCTCCATAGTTCCAACCGAGTCCATCGGCTT
>JBBPMS010000468.1:0-13188 GCA_038090435.1 Phylloporus scabripes | reverse complement strand
AGTCAAGTTCTCTTGGTATTTCCCCTTAAGTACTCCACTTAGTCCTCCTACTGCTATGCTTTAATGCTTGCAGACTGGTCAACACTTCTTTGCCCTTTCTCTCTAATGTTATGATCTAAGCCTACTACGCCCATCCAGGCTAGTAGTCAAGGGTTGTTTCACCTGGAAGTGTATTTGCTCTCTCAGTAACAACACTGGCATAAGGTATTTCCATCATACATCTTTCCAACTCATGTTCACTTGTCATTAGCATTTGTCAATCTGCTGGTCCTGCTGCAAACATGTCACTGGCACAATATGCACCTGTGACACCCTCAACAATTCTGTTATGCCTACATCTGGTTCTCAGGTGCTCTAGTTCATTAACAAACTGCTACTGCCCATCCCAATAGATCTAGCCTGGTCAAGGCCTACTCAAAGAAATTGATGAAATGGGTTTGTGGCTGAGGGTGTTGTCAGGATAAAGGTGAAGGAATGAGAGCCCTTGGAAAAGGGCCAGCTTGCAAAGCTCTCCCTCATGATATAATTCCTCTACTTGACAATCTTCAAGATCCCATGGTAGCAAACACCCTGGCCTCTTCTCAAATGACTCACCAAGTAACATCATGAGGCCCGCTTTTGAATGCAAGATGGTCTTGACTACTAGTCGATATCCAATCTCACTTATTGTTCATCTCCTTACATGTCCTTTGTTTCTAGTGCCATGATTATCCCTTCCGAGGATCCACACATCTGAGTATGTCACCGCCTGCAATCAATATGGGAAATGGGTTTGTTAGTCAATACATCCATAATCCTGCATTGTTCATGACTGCCCCATGCTGCATGTAGACTTGATATGAAAGGATCCAAGTTGGTTTTTTCTTCCTAGAACTTTATCAACTTTACTTGGAAGGACAAGCCTCTGCTCTTGAAGAACATAGAAGTTATCCATTCTTTAGACTTCACTGATCTGAATGCAGCATCCAAACTAGCTGAAGTATGACAATGGATTCAGGCACAGCCACCAGCTGTGCTCATAATACTCTGGGTCACCACCAACTGTGTCACAGATGCATGTTAAAACTCTTATTACTTTGCTATTATGCTGATAGTTTTTCATCAGCAGCTTACTTACTGAACCTGCATGGTGTGCATACACTTGCTGTTTCCTCCACTGCCTGTTTGCTCTTACTGTGTATGCTTGCCCTCACTCACCCCTGGACAACATCATTGATGATGGCAACATGGCAACATATATAGCAACCATGTCATCATTGTCAACAATGGGCCAATGGACCAATGCTCATGCCCTCACATCTCACTTGCCCATACTCCACCCACACCTAACCGAGCACACCAAGTGCATCACAAGACTATCCAATTGCCATGGTATTGACAAACTTGGCGAGACTGTCATAAGACCTTGAAGATCCTTCAAGCATCTCATTCTTCCCGAAAAATTCCCACCTTTGACACCTCTCTTCGACCTGCAACAACTACCTCTCTCCACACTACACAACAAGGAATTTGAGGCAGTTTATTTGGACACAATTCAGATGTTTAACCAAATCCAAACACAAGTGTTTCAAGCACTCTACACTTCTGATGAGAATGTGTTTGTTGGTGCTCCCATAGGAAGCAGAAAGGCCATCTGTGCCAAATTTGCATTGCTGAAGCTATGGAACAAGAAAGACAACTTGAAAGCCATGTATATAGAGCTGTATCAGGAAATGGTTGACCAGCAGGTTGCAGGGTGGTGCTGCAAGTTCAGTGGTGTACAAGGTGGAAAAATCATTGTAAGCTTGATGGGCAAGACAGGCTTGGGAAAGAGTTGATTGAAATCCCATCTCTGGACCCTTGGATCCCTAGTGAAGAGTGGGGCTTGGCTACCCTTCAAAGCTTCACTTCTAACTATGCTCACCACCACTTTCCTATCTCACTGCACCTGCACCAACAAAGCCTGTCATCATATTCATTTCATCACAACACCAGTATCCTTCTAATCACACTCATCACCATTTTTCTATCTGAGTTATTGCACCTGTGCCAATGAAGTGAGGAGAAGCTCAAACTTGCCAAGCTGTTGGAACATGTGCCTATCCCTGTCAAGGAGAGTGTTGACAAGCCTGCTGCTAAAATCAATGTGCTTCTGCAAGTGTATATATCCCAACTTAAGCTCAAAGGTGGGTTCTTTTTAGTCTTTTATTCTTATCCCTGTTTGTGACTATAGTGGTGTTTAGGGTTTGCATTTGTCGCCAATATGGTGTTTGTGCAACAATTAGTGGGACACATTTTGTGCCATGTTTGAAATCTGCCTCCAGCATAGTTGGGCTATGCCAGCATGGGCATGTCTTACGCTATGCAAGATGGTGGAATGGTGAATGTGAAGTTCAATGATGCCCCTTTATTAGTTCAAGAGTGTGCCTCAGGAAGTGCTAAGGAAGGCTGAGGGCAAACAATTTGTGTATTTGCATTCATTTGTGCTGGGTGACACAAGTGAGATACTGATATGGCTTCTAGCTATGGTATTGTTACTTTGATCTGAATCCACCTGAACTTGGCGAACTCATTGGCATACCTAATACTGGCTGCCTTGTTCATTGACTCATACATAGTTTCCCAAAACTACAGTAAGCACCCATCTTTCCTTCCAGAGGATGGTGTTGACCAACAGTTTTCAGACTGCAAGCTCAAGTCCAACCTATCACCTGTTCCCTGCTATGGATCGACCCATCCATTATTTCCAATTTCTATGGGATGAGAAAATCCACAGTTGTGCCAAGTCATTTTTCATACTTGTCAAGGACATTGACACCGAGACAGTCCTCTTCTATGATACCTTCGTCCATTATCAACGGTATACCAAGGATGAGCTAACATTATCATCACCACTCCAATGTTTGAGCCTATTCCCCCCAATTACTATATCTTAGTAGTATCAAACCACCAGTCACATGCAGAGATGAGGTTACCTATGACAGGTGATAATGAGTGCCATCCTAACATACCCCCAGCTGTCCAATGCAGCTGTGTGTGCAAGAGCAGAAAAGGAAGCTGAGCAGGTTAAGGTGGTTGAGTCAAGAATACCATTGGAGATGGCAAGAGGGCTGCTTGAGGCCATGAAGGCCATGAGCAATGATGGCAACGAGCCATTGGTCAGCAGAACACGACAAGGTGTGCCCACCTGCAAACACAGAGGTCAAGCCAGGCGGTGATCCCAAAGCCAATGAGCATAGTAGAAGCTTTGCACTCAAACACATTGATGCAGGAAGTGATTGTATCCAATAGCACACTGCAGTTATTTTCAGGATGTATTTGGCAACTATATAAGTCATACCATATCTTCTATTATCGATAACATTGACCTTATTTCAACCAAATCATCTAAAAGCTGTTTGAGTATGGAAGTGAAACAACCCTTGACTACTAGCCTGGAGGGGCATAGTAGGCTTAGATCGTAACCTTAGAAAGAAAGAGAAAAGAGGTATCAACCAGTCTACAAGTGCTAAGGCATAACGGTAGGTGGACTGAGTGAAGTGCTCAAGGGGAAAAACCAAGAGAACTTGACTAGGGATGCCAGCCGTTCACTTGAGGTTTATATATCCTCTATCTATTTGCACATGTTTGTACTGATAGTAACTAAATATAATAATTGTCCTAGCATATGATTCCTTATCTAGGCTGTGTGCACAGGTCTGCACATAGCCATGCAGAGCCTTGCATAGCCAAAGGCATGAATCAGATGAGGCGAAGTTCTGGAGGTGATAAGGTGTAGCTGGATAAGATCCGTAGGCAGTGAGGAGGCAGTGGGGCATGGCCTCGGAGCTTAGCCATGCACTGGTATGCATAGCCTCCTTATCTCTGACTCACTGTGACTCGAATAGGAAGGATGTAATTGGATGATAACAATAATAGCTGACCATGACTTGAAGTGAATTTGAATAGTGTGGCAGCACATGGCTGAGGGGAGCAGCTGATGACTGTCATGGAATGACAAGTCTAGCCAATGCCATCAGGTTCGAAGAATGATGATGTAACCGTAATTAGTCAACAAGGAAATAGAAGAATAGAGACTTAGCGATGAAACAATAAACTAATAATGTCATATGGTTATGTCATGTTACAAACACTACTTTTTATCATCTTATCTTATCTTTTTGAATCACATGACATGACCATGTGACATTATCAGCTCATCGTTTCATCGCTAAGTCTCTATTTTTCTTATTCCTTGTTGACTAATTATGGTTACATCATCTTTCTTCAAACCCGACAGCATCAGCTGAACTTGTTATTCTACAACAGTCATCAGCCGCTCCCCTCGGCCATGTGCTGCCACACTATTCAAATTCACTTCAAGTCGTGGTCAGCCATTATTGTTATCATCCAATCACATCCTCCTCATTCAAGTCATAGTGAGTCAGAGATAAGGAGGCTATGCATACCAGTGCATGGCTAAGCTTTGAGGCTACGCCCCACTATCTCATCACTGTCTACAGATCTTATCCAGTTACGTCTCATCGCCTCTGGAACTTCACCTTACCTGATCCACATCTTTGGCTGAGCAAGGCTCTACATGGCTATGTGCAGACCTGTGCACACAGCTTAGATAAGGAATCACATGTTAGGACAATTACCATATTTAGTTACTATTAGTACAAACATGTACAAATAGATAGAGGATATATAAATCCCAAGTGAACGGCTGGCATCCCCAGTCAAGTTCTCTTGGTTTTTCCCCTTGAGCACTTCACTCAGTCCACCTACCGTTATACCTTAGCGCTTGCAGACTGGTTGACACCTTTTTTCTCTTTCTTTCTAAGGTTACGATCTAAGCCTACTATGCCCCTCCAGGCTAGTAGTCAAGGGTTGTTTCATGTGATGCGACTTGAAGAGATAAGATAAGATGGCACAAAAAGTAGCATTTGTAACACTACCCCCTCTCTAAGGATCGACTTCCAGGCAATCAAAGGGTGCTGGTTGCATGGTGAAGTTTTTGTAACCAGAGAACAGTGAGTCAAAGGCTTCTCTTGTCATATGCAAACAACATGGTGCTGATGGGTGATTGCAATGAAAATCTGCGATGACGTCTTTAGCATGGATCAGGTTGGTCACCGGTTCCCATGTTTGTTCGTCCTCGTCGTACCCTTTCCAATGGACCAGATATTCCATTCGGTTGCATTTGAGACATGAGTCCACAATAAAATCCACTTTGTATTCCTCTTCTCAGTCTTCTGTCACATGAGTGGGTCCCGGTGCAGTGATTGGCTGTCCTGGTAACCGCTTTTTGTATGATTTTACGTGAGTGATGTTATGACTGGCTCGGGTAGAGTCGGTTGTAGCCCTTCAAGAACGTCACAGGGTCAAGGGTTCAGTCACAGAGATGTGACGGAACGTCAAGGTCAAGGTACAGCCACAAGGATGCGCCAGAGTGTCAAGGTCAAGTACGGCCACACAGATGTGCTGAAGTGCCAAGGTCCTCGTGTTCTACAGACGACAAGGGAGGCTGCCAAGGTCCTTGGGATCGAAGGCCCACAAGGGAGGCGACAAGGGGTCAAGAGTACAGTCACACAGATGTGATGGAGTGCCAAGGTCCTCGTGTTCTACAGACGACAAGAGAGGCTGCCAAGGTCCTTGGAATCGAAGGTCCTCAAGGAAGGCGACAAGGTTCTTAGTTACGAGGAGAGGTTGCTTCAGGTAGCGACCGAACCGTCAAGGGGGCAAGAGACGAGAAAGAAACGGAAAACAGGTGCTTGATTAGTTGTACTCGATAGCAAGTGGTAGTCGAGGTACAAGAAGGGAGATCAAGCATAAGGAATACATGGGAGAGCGAGATGAGATATATATACACCCATAACGGGTTTAGGGTCGGTCATAGAAAGTCAAAGAACACAGTGGAAAGGATGACTAAGTAAAAACGAGTCATCGAAGCCAATGGACTCGGATGGAACTATGGAGGAATGAGTGATGACCGAGCAAGTGGTAGTCGAGTCACGTGATATGATTAGGTCATCACGAAAGGAAACAGAGTTCGTCAAAGATAAAAAGAGAAACAAATCGTAACAAGTGATGTTGACCATCAGATGTATTCTCATGGATTTCGGCAACTGTAAGGTAACTGCATTGTTTAGTACTGCCGTCACTTCATAGGGACCGAGCCACTTCTCAGATAATTTCTTAGATGTGCGAGGAAGGCGTAGGTTATCCATAGCAAGCCAAACCTTGGAGCCTACCATGTAGTGTGGTGCCTCTGACCGATGCTTATCGGCTTGCTTGGACATATGTTTTTGTGCTTTTTGTAGATTTTCCTGTGCTTTCTAAAGTGCCATCTTCATTCCCTATGCAAACTTATTGGCTGCAGAGGCCTTCAAAGTTCCTAGCTCGGTGCCTATACATGGCAGATGGCTGTGGTTTAATGCGAAAGGTGACTTTTTTGTAGTGGAATGTATCTGGTTGTTATGGGAGAATTGTGCAATGGGCAACCAATTCACCCATTCATTTTGGCATTCTGTCATGAACAACCATAAAAACTGTTGTAAGTCTCAGTTCACCCTTTTTGTTTGTCCATTGGTCTGCAGATGGTATGCCATGGATAGTTTGGGTTTGATTCCCAATCGTTTACAAAGATCCATCATCACGTGAGATGCAAATTGTGGCCCTCGATTGGAAGTAATAGTGTGAGGAATTCCATGATGCACTCATACATTGGCGAGATATAGCAGTACTGTCTGTAAAGTTGTAATTGTTTTGTGACAAGGTACAAACACGACTTCTTTTGAAAACCTGTCGACTACAACTAGAATGGAGTCATATCCTTGTGATACCGGTAAATCAGTGATGAAGTCAGCTGTGACGTCCAGCCATGGACCGTCTGGAGTGCTGAGTGGTGAGAGTTTGCCTGGTGGTCTCTGATTGCTTCCCTTGAATCGTGTGCAGCAATCACATCACTGTACATATTCTTTGACTTCCTTGGCCATCTCAGGCCAGAAGTATTGCTGTCTAATGAGTTCTAGCATTTTGTCATATCCTACATGCCTGGCACTTGACGTATCATGGCGTTGCTGGATAATTTCCATGCTCAATTCTTTGTTCAGTGGCATGAACAACTTTCCCTCCTTCCATAACAATTGATTTTCCATGGTTAAGTCCCACTTTGTGATCCAATCTTGGATAGTGGCTTCCAGTTTGGTGTTCAGCAATTTCTCCATTTCACTCCGTATTTGGTCACCATTTAACAACACAGTTATTGTGGTGCAGATTCAATTTGGGGAAATGACCGTAATCCCTTGGTTATACGTGTCAATGCCCTCCATATGATCCTCCTTCTCGACAAAGCGTCTGCTTTTCCCATCATTGCTCCTGCTTTATGCACCCATTTGAAGTCAAATCTGGACAAGTACTGTGCCCATTAGGCTTGCCTGCAGGATAAGTTTTGGCTTTTCATGAACCATTGCAGGTTTGCATGATTGTTCCAGATTTCGAATTAATGTTTGGCTCCCTCCAGATAATGTCGCCAATCTTCCAAGGCCCGAATAACACTGAGCATTTCTTTATCCACTATGGGGTAATTTCTTTCTTCTAGCGTCATGGAGTGAGAGGTGAAGGCTATGGGATGCCATTTCTACGTGTCTTTTTGATAGATAGATAACACTGCACCCGTAGCGTAATCCAATGTGTCTGTTTCAAGTCTGAATTGGCAATCATTGTTGGGGAACACTAGGATCAGTGCGTTCGTGAACCTTTCTTTGAGTACATCAAAAGCCTTCTGTTGGGGTTCCCCCTATACGAAAGGTATATCCTTCTTGATAAGATCATTGAGGGGTCTGGCGATCTGGGCGTAGCCCTTGATAAATCGCCTATAAAAGTTGGCTAACCCTAAAAAGCTTCATACTCCTTTCACATTGGTAGGTGCCAGCCATTGCATGATAGCTTGCACTTTTTCCATGTCCATTTGGATTCCATCTTTGCTGATGATCATCCCTAGGAAGTCCACTTCCTCAACTCCAAACATGCACTTCTCTGGTCACAGGTATAGATCGTTTTCCTCCAATTGTCATAACACTTCCAGTATGATTTTGTCATGTTCCTCTTGATTTGCCGTCTTGGTGAAGACTAGAATATCATCAATATAGATGACTACACAGTAGCTCATATCCACGAAGATTTCATTCATCATTGTTTGGAATGTTGCCAGGGAGTTAGTAAGTCCGAAGAACATTACCAAGGGTTCAAAAGCTCCTTTGAAACATACAAAGGTGGCTTTCCATTCATCTCTTTCCTTGATGCATATGTTGTTATAACTGGCGCGTAGATCCATCTTCATGAACAGCTTAGCTCCTTTGAGCTGATCCACAAGCTGTGATATCAGTGGTAGCAGATAGTTATTCTTCATGGTATGCTCGTTGAGGTACCAATAGTCGGTTACCATCCTCTTTTTGCCTTCTTTCTTAGGTATGAAGAATATCGGAGACATTTGTGGGGATTTGGACGGGTGTATGTAGCCCTTGCACAATTGCTCATCCAAATATGCCAATACTTCCTCCTGCTCGTCCGGCGATAGCGGTATTAGCCATCCTTTCTTGAGCTTGAAGGATTCTTTCAGATCGATCACATGGTCCCACGGTTTCCATAATGGCATGCGTTCTGAATCCTTGGATATGAAAATCTTCAAGTACTGATGGAATTGGGGTGAAACCAATTCTTCCGGCATCTGCATCACCTTAGGCTTCTCGGTTGCCCATAGGTACTCTGGTCCTTCTGTATCCCATGCGTTGTCATCCTTGACATCATCTGTGCCGATAAGCTCTGGGATATTGTCTTCCTCCAATTCCTTCATGCACTCTTCAACTGTACTTCTGTTTTTCAGTTTTCTGCAAAAGTCGGGACATCCTGTTATTCTGACCTTTCCTGTTTTCCAATCGATGGTGGGGTTGTGCTTCTTCAACCATGTATAACCCAGTACCATCTGATTCTTGCCTAAGTTTGTTACTTCAGCCGTGACCTTTTCTCTATGACCTTGGTAATCCATCACCAGGTCTACTGTATGGGTGATGTCGCCATTGCGATTCCAAGTTCCATCCACATTGTAGATGGCGAAGGTTTGACTAAACTTCCTCATTGGTATCCGATGCTCCTTGCACCAAGCTTCATCAATGAAAACCTTGTTTGCTTCACTGTCCAGTAGTGCCTATATTGAGAGAAGTGTTTTCGTGTGCGGATATAGCACCTGGGTTTGCAATAGCACTTCTTTATCCACTGTTATGGATCATACAAAATGGGGAATGGTCTGATTTGTGGAACCAAAGCCTTGGTCTCCTCATTGCATCTCGTCAAGGATGGATCCTAGTTGTACTTCAGGAGTGGGGATGCATTCTATGATGATCTGCACAATTCGGTCTCCTTTTTTTACTGCAAAGAAGTCCTCTTCATGGTTGAACATCAAGACTTTGATTGTTCTGCAGTAATCTTCATCAATAACTTCTGCTCTGATGTCGATCATGAATTTGCTTGCTAGACCGCTCCGTGGTGCAATCTTTCCATATGTGGTGCAGGGCAGGGCTATGGCTATTTCCGTGTCAACCAACTCTTTCCCGTGTGCTGGGATAGTCTTCGCCTCCGCTGCATATAAATCATATCCTGCCGCTTTCTCCAACCCTCTAGTGGGGACCTTCCCTGTCGGAGATGTTAGCTTTACTCATAACACTTGATTACCTCGTGATTCTTCAGGGATTTGGGAAACTTCTTGCAAAGGGGAATTAAGCACTGATTGAGGCTTCAGCCGTGCTTCTTTCGAAGACGCCCCCAACCATGTACCTAATATATTATCTGTGCTAGTTAGTTTGTTAGCAGATTGAAAGCCCTGATTCTTCAATCTGCTTGCTCTTTTCCCGACTCCATTCTCGAGGTTCCAGATTCCCATCTGCGAACCGATATCTGCTTTAGTGTAAAGAGATAGCCATTGGCTGATATAGCCATCGATGGATAGCCCGCATTGCTTGAAAGTATCGAGCTGCTTCTTTGCCCAATCCTTCTGATGCACTGGTTGGAATAGTCCGACAATCTCGGCTTGGATTGCAACCCAGGTAGTTAGCATGGATGTTCCATCTGCTAACTTCTGCAATTCTTATTTCGCAAAAAAGGATCTCTTGTGTCCCTTTAATCGGGATAGGATGGCGTAGGCTCTGGACTTGGACTCTGGCATCCATATCTTTAACCCGTCTTCTGCTAAGGGATCTTCAACATAGGTGGTGAATTGCTTAGAATTGCAGTCTAGCCATGATTGCATCTTGATCCACCAGTCTTTGAACTTGCTGGGGGATCTATTGTAACTTCCAGGATCTGTGAAGATCTCTACTTTGGACGTTCCGGACATTTCCGGTCATCCTGTTCCTGTGTTGACTCCTGCCCATTTGTGAAGCCCCAACAACTCTCTTGTGCGCTGATCCGCTTCCTGCGTTTTTTCAGTATTTTCTTGTAATTGCTTATTGGCGTGCCTAAGCGCCTCTCCCAACTGATCTCTCTGCAATCCTAGATCTGCAATGGTCTGTCCTTGCTATGTAACGATGGCATTTAGGTTGTTACGCGCCTCGAGTAGTTGCACCCATTCTACTTAGGATATGTTTGCTGCCATGACTTAGAGTTCTTCTGTGAGGTCTTCTGCCCACACGGCTGCTGCTAACACTAGGAAGGTGTCTTCGACTGGGATGTGATCAATAAGGGTAGCTTTGGAGGTTGCTTCCGACTCTGCTACTCGGGTTTGCTTGGTAAAATGAAATGCGAAAAGTCTCGCTGCAACTTCTTAAATCTGATCAAGTGAAAGTCGTTCTTTCAACCAATCACATCAGGATTCTGAGGATAAGTCGTCCTCTGCTTCTTTCCAGTCAGTGTTTTCCCAACCGCCGGTCTTGGCTTCTCGCTCAAGTGAGATCATGAGGGTCTTGTTCTTAAAGCTTGCCTTAAACTCAAACATTTGCTGGCACAGTATCACCCAAGTGATCAAGAACACAACAACTAGTGTATAAAAAACTTGGAGGAAGAGGCTCATACAAATGGATACTTCTTTTGCGAGGCTAGATATTCTCACGATCTAAGGTAGGGCCGACTGTTGTCTGACCTTGTACAAACTTCACTTCTTTCATAGACTTTCTTCTGTCTATGATGACATGCTTTCCTAACCACTCCTACCGGCGGTGGTGGAGGTGTGACAGGGGCAGGGGGAGGGGTGGCGAAGTGCCAGTCACACAAGGACTCTTTGTCCTCATACTTGGAATCTCTGAAAAGAAGGTGAAGTGGGGGAATTTCCTCCTTTTTCTTAACCTCTTCCTCTTCTTCTGTCTCTTCTATCTTTACTATCCCTTCCCAATACTCCTCTGGGAGTTTGGCCTTGGCAATGTAGAAGGGTACTAATGGGTGGAAGAACTCTTTCTCCCATGCATCTGAGCTGACAAGGATGAGATTATCTACCAAAGGTGAGGGGGAGCGGGGTGCCAATAGCCTCCTTGCTGATTCCTCCACTCTTGCTTCTTCATCTCTTGCTTGTCTGAGCTTGTCGAAAAGCTCCTCTAGGAACTCTTCCGCTGTATAGCCCCAATCGTAAACCTGTACCCCTGATGAAGTCACTTAAGCAGGTACGTAAGCGAGTGAGAACTCCTGAGATGAGGTAGTTCTTCCTACTTGTCACTGCCTAGCGTGGATCAAAATCGAACGCTGGTCTTAAGTACACACTGATACTCTCTAGGAGTTCTTCATGTTTGCTTGGTCATTGCCAAGGACCGTTGTCCAGGGCAGTTGTACAGTCAAGTTCTAATGAAACAACCCTTGACTACTAGCCTAGAGGGGCATAGTAGGCTTAGATCATAACCTTAGAAAGAAAGAGAAAAGAGGTGTCAACCAGTCCACAAGCACTAAGGCATAACGGTAGGTGGACTAAGTGGAGTACTCAAGGGGAAAAACCAAGAGAACTTGACTGGGGATGTCAGCCGTTCGCTTGGGGTTTATATACCCTCTATCTATTTGTATATGTTTGTACTGATGGTAACTAAATATAGTAATTGTCCTAGCATGTGATTCCTTATCTAGGCTATGTGCATAGGTTTGCACATAGCCATGCAGAGCCTTGCATAGCCAAAGGTGTAAATCAGGTGAGGCGAAGTTCCGGAGGCGATGAGGTGTAGCTGGATAAGATCCATAGGCAGTTAGGAGGCAGTGGGGCATGGCCTCGGAGCTTAGCTGTGCACTGGTACACATAGCCTCCTTATCTCTGACTCACTATGACTTGAATGGAAAGGATGTAATTGGATAATAACAATAATGGCCAACCACGACTTGAAGTGAATTTGAATAGTGTGGCAGCACATGGCCGAGGGGAGCAGCTGATGACTGTCATGGAATGACAAGTCTAGCCGATGCCGTCAGGTTCGAAAAATGATGATGTAACTGTAATTAGTCAACAAGGAAATAGAAGAATAGAGACTTAGCGATGAAACAATGAACTGATAATGTCACATGGTCATGTCACGTGACTCGAAGAGATAAGATAAGATGGCGCAAAAAGTAGCATTTGTAACAGGAAGCAAGTATGAAAGATGATACCATTTTCTCCCCTTATTACTGCTAATGGCAGATTGAAACCCTACTGTTGCTGCATAATGCACAACAAATTTACCTGAGTACATTGTTCTGCAATGATGAACATGCGTTCTGACTACTAAGCTAATACATTACATGAATCTTAGGATCCAGGGACAATTGAGCTCATGCTCTGGATGACATGGGTCTGTGATGGATGGAATGCCAGTTTCTAACCAACAGCAATAGCAAGCGGTCCAAGTGATATGCATCTAAACCCAGGGATCACTTGGTAAGAGAATATTCAATGAAGATTCAGAGTGCGAGACACACCCTGGTCCCCACTTGATGTAATGAAGTTGATGAATGCTGTGGAATAGCTGAGAGGGTTGCACCCAGGTCAGCATATCAATATATTCTCAGTTGCCTGGTATCAGGCTCCTTCATTCACCTATGTCATTTGACTGCTGTTTTTCCCCCCATCTAGGTGATGTTGACATAAATAAGGCTGTCACCCCTGCTCATCAATACAATAGATTTATTGCCACAACACCTATCATAGACTAGTTGTGTGGTAAACCTGGAAACTGCAACATAAGGCTTGCTTCCCACTCTTCTTTAAAAGCTTGTTGATTGGCA
>JBBPMS010000467.1:0-13240 GCA_038090435.1 Phylloporus scabripes | reverse complement strand
GGCAGGACTCCCCCATTCTCCTCAGGCTCCAGTGTTCTTCACTCTCATCTGCTTAATCGTGTCTTCTTCACACACTGAATCGCAATGGTCTCCTTCATGCTCCTCGTCAGAGAACGCTTCCATTCGACTGTTGGTCCCAAGATCATGGCTGTTACAGTTGCTGTGCTCGGTATTGCCATTCTCGTCAGGGAGAGTAAACTCATCACAGTCTTCTGAATCAACGTGCTGGTCATCGTCCTGGTGAAGCGAGGTAGGAATTTTGTACTGGGCATGATGTCCCACACCGACACCTGCATAACGTGCAAACATGTCACGGTCGGCGAAACTAGGAAGGAACTTTGAGTGATAAATTGGTGGTTACTAAGACAGTGAAACTTACATATTCACATAGTATGCAGCCCAGTCATCAAAAACATCCATTTCACGAGCAACGGATGGGCCATGACGGAGTAATGAATCAGTACGACCATCCGCAAACGCGGGAATTAAGTGACAAGCACGGAGGACGAGGGAAGGGTTGACAAAGCCAAAGGCGGCGCCTGAATCCAATGGAACGAATCCGATCTTTGGAAGGCGAGCGTTCTTGAGCCCCCAACGATAACCTGGCATAACACCAAACCAACGAACCCACAGGAAATCCATTTTCTGTTCGATTCCAGAGTAGCTAATGGTGATCAGAAATGCACCCAATACTTCGGCATACCAAAAAGGATGGGCATTCGGACCATCCTCCTGCGAGAGTAACATGACAGCCTGAGTAGAGCTACGCCCTGGATGTAGCGTGTCCTGATCACGACGCATATCATACGTTGTGTAGTTGATCTGTAAACGTTTCGGACGGAGAACTCTGGTGAGGTTGTTAATGAATATAACAGAGTTTCGCTGCTCGTTGGTGAACGACCGCTCGTCACCATCGTATTCGTGGTTTAAGAGTCGTGATAGTAGATGATCCTTCAATTTTGGGATGAAACCCTGTACAACATCAGTGTGGACACTACAGAGCTTTGTGTAAGCAGATCTGACCTCAAATGCAGGGTCATCAGGGGAGCTCCGGAGGTACTCTGCCAGATTGAAGACATTGGCCGGGGAATCCGATAAGTGATGATGTAGCTCGTCTGGAACCATGGGTTCCAAATTTGTTGGGACATTCGACAGGAGTGATTCATTGGTTGGGTTGATGTAGTATGCATCGCATTGACGCCGAATACGAGTGAGCCGTCTTTCCTGTACAGCAATCTGTGCTGCGGGATTCTTCTTATTCATACGCTGGTAGAATTTCTTGATTTGCCGGTGCGAGACCTCTCCCTGACAGCGGAAAATTTGGCATTGAAAATGATGATAAGTCTGAGATGGCTTACAACTTGAGTAGTGTAGGAATCTGTCGTTCCAAACAGGCGGATCGTGCGCACGTAGTCTCCTAGGGCATGTAGCTTGTACGTATTAAGGTTGAAGGGCTTGGAGCGGGCACCAGAAGTCCTACTAGTAGTAGAATTAGAGTTCGACTTGTTGAGTTCACGTTCCTTCCTCCGCCAACGAGCAGTTGTCTCTGAAGGTAACTCCATTGTATTGAAGGCTTTGCATGTAACATTTTGAAACTTTCGTAGTTGCTGTCCAAGCGAACGAGTAACGTCGTCAAGTAAACCAAGGGATCCTCCAGTATGCTGTCGTAATTTGGCAAGAGCATGCCAGTGGGCGAGTCGAAAAAGAAGGTTTTGTACAATGGCATCGTGTTCAGCAGGTAGCAATCCCTCAAAGGCTGGAATCGCACACTAAGAACTCATATGAGCAAATTCTTTAGCATACTATGTAGGGTATCAAACCTGGAGGACATCTTCAAAGTGTCGGGCCGCACACTGACGAGCCTGGGAGACGTTGGCCGGAAATCGGCGGATTGAACCTTTTCCAAATGGCGCTATGTGGTAGAATCTTCAAAGGATCTTTGTCTCATGAAGATATCCAGTCGAGATGGGAGTACACGTACCGATCATCCAGTTTTGGTATCAAGCTTGGGTCAATGGCATATAAGAGTCGTAAGAAGTGTTTGAAAACTGATTTGAACACCCCTAACTCGGACTCATGGAGGAGATCAACTACGAGCATGCGATAAATATTGCATCCCAACAACCCAAGCTTTTCTTGTATTGCATTCTGTTGGAAAGATTAGGTGCTTCTACATTCGAAAGACTAAAGGTATGGGTGGACACACATATGTAGGCACCAGGGACATACTTTTCAGATGCATTTCTGGGATAGTGCCTTTGATCGGAGAGCCGAGATTGTAGATAGCGCTCCGTGCAGCCAAGACCTTCTCATACATGTACAAACGCATCTTGGATATCCTTTGTGACAGATCGGACAAAAGCCCAAGAAGATGAAATGCGGTCTTGGGAATCAAACGTCGAGGACATGGGCAGAGACCTTTGTCCCGAATCGTGGCCAGCAATACCCTGTGGCAACTCTATTAGCGGATCAGTGGATATTGAACTCAAACACTGACTTCTCAGGATAATCTGCAGAGTATGTGAAGATCCGAGGGAAGACTCGACGTTTCTTCCCGTCATAACATGTTATGACGATACCATTTTGATAGGCATTAATAAACTCATCATCAAGCAACGTCCTCCACATCGCGTGAAATAGCTCGCGTTTGCAATGCGCCAGAACATCATTGAGGGATTTTTTCTTCACAAAACTAGATACAAAATTAAGAATGCTTTCTGGTAACTTTTCGGCTTCAGTGTCAAATAAATCAAATTGATTGGAGTCTGACTCACGCTCGGGATAAAGGCGACAGGATGACATGCCCCAGATTCTGGACAACTACGAGTGTACTTTGATTGATTGCCGAAGAAAAGGTAAACCGGCCATGAAGATGCGGTACCAAACTGCGCAAGGTGCGTGGCGTCGGACCAGAACATTAGCCCAGCGATTACCCTCTCCAAATTGCACCCATCATCACGTCGTTGCTTCTGCAGTTCATCATGTGCAACAATCCATGCATCAGAAGTATATAGTTCGTCGTATATGCGCTGCTCTTGACCGGTAATAGGTGACTTCCAGATACGTTTGAATGGTGTAAGATGGAACCACTTCGCAGGTTTTGCAGGGAAGGATGCACGGATGATGGCGGTCAGGGAGCGATGAAATAGTCCTGGGATCGCAAAAGGTTGCCCATTTCCAGCAGGATTTTGCTCTCGAGTGGGAACCAGGATGGTGATGGTCGATTCTTTCCAGGAGTCCTGTTGCAAGTTCTGATCGTTGTCACCTGATACATTTTTGGATTTGTCAAACTGTCTCATTTGAGTACGAGCGTTGAATCCGTCAAAGTCATCAGGACTAAAATCTGGCGCGTGTATGACTTCATCGACGAGACGTGTTACTTCTGTGCATGACTTCTGCACACTGCCTGTCATCATCCAGGTCATAAGACGCCAAACACCCATGTTTTTCCATGGCCAAGGTGGAGGTGGAGGTGAGGAAGGGACGTGCAATGGAGCGGATGAGAGATCAATCACAGGTTGAGTATTGGATAGTTGATCAGGTGTTAAAACAGAGTCAGGATCGTATGACGGACGATGGCGGTAATCACGAGCAACAAAGAATTTATTAAAAGATGTTCGAAAGGAGTCGAATACATGCAGAATGACACGAGGCAATGTGCGTGAAGGAGATGAGTCGGATGCTGGTGAAATGCTTGGCTCGAGTGAAGATGGAAGCGATGGCTCTGGGAGGACATCCCTGAACCTAGCAGGTAAGCGTCTTGATCGTACAGGACGATCTGAAGATCCAAGACCACTGGAATGGTCTGCGGCAGTTGGTCCCAAATCATTAGACGGGCCCTGGGTACTGGCTACATCCTGGCTGGTGTTCGTCACGGTTTCTGCAGTCATTGTGTCAACATGCTCGGGCAGGGGGTGGATGGGAGGCTGCAGCTGTGTTACGGCCAAAGAAATAGTAGAGTCAGAACCCACTGTAGGCTCTTCATGAACGCACTGTTGAAGTCGAGATGAGATAACGCCAGTTGAGTTCAGAAAAAACATATTTACTAACAGTACGTTCTTCTACCCTTGGCTTCTTGGATGGTTGGCTGTCCCTGGTGTCAAAAAGCAAGCGTTTGAGTCTGGATTGAGCACGTATAGTTGTAGATTGATTGCGATAATCCAGACAACTCTGGCGGTGGCGGAGGAGAGCCCCGCTTGAGTTGAACGTGCGCTGGCATGAAAAGGGACAGCATTGAAAACGGCCATCTGTCATGATCAGCGAGGACAAGGTCACAACTAAAAGGAATTGAATCAGAGGGATGAGGCGCATGCCAGTGCATCAACTTGGAGGGAGGTGAGGACGTGGTTCACTGGGCCCACAGAGCTGAGAGAAGTAATGATGAACTTGCGATAAACTGGTCTTCAGATCAGATCATGGCCCTGTGGTGCTTCGAGGGGCACTTGCTCCACCACGACCACTGAGTTGAGGCAGCTGTGACAAGCTCAAAGTTAGTACTCCGATCATACCATAACAAATTGATTGGGCACAGCAGGGTCATGACAGCAAAAGACGTACATACAATTGCCTGCGGCAGTGACCCAACGGCTTGGAGCCCAGTAGGCTCCCGGATCATGAGTAACCCACCCCAGTAGGCGAAGCTACTTGGATTTCTGTCGTGTCTTGAATGTTGATCACGACTTAGACTTACCAATGTCCATGTCTCAACTTGCGTAGCACTGCTAAACCTGGTGGTGGGTATGGCGCTGCGGTAATTTGATATGAAATGATGTAACGCCTTGTGTAGTTGTGCTGTTCTTCTCCCCAGTGGGTCATATCCGTAAATTTGGTAAGAGTGGCGTTAGTATCCTGAGATCTGAGTTGATTTGAACTCTCTGGCAGACAGGGAGGGCAAGGACCCAACCTTCCAAGTCGGAGGTCTGGTGGGTTTAAGGTTAGGGTGAGAAAAAGGTAAGCCACCGTTGTTTCAGCATCCCGGTTCCCTACCCACCCAGGAACCACGTCCTGGCTTTGATGCATCTCCCTGATTTGGATGGTAGTACAGATTCTGACCGTACAGTATCGCCATCCCACTCTGATGCAAGCTCCGTCAATGAGAGGAGTCAATGGAAGTCAGAAGGCACTGGACAGGATGCCCTTTTCAAAGACAGCCCTTATGTCTACAACCAGATTGCCATGCCTATGTGCAACTATCGCTACAGTCCCTCTCCGATTGTCTTTGCGATCAAGCCTTTGCCAGTGAGTATGATCTGTACTTGTCGGTTTGTGCAAGTATACCTACAATTAAGCTTTTAGCCCACAAGGGCTACCACCCCGCACTACGAACTTGTTGACTCACAAAATCTCACATCACACCGTCCAAATCTGAAATGTCAACGATCCGAAGATGGTCAGTCAGGCTCAAAGGTATGATGGACTATCTAGGTTGACACTGTAATAATTTTGATATGTTACAGACTCCACACCGCACCCTAGATAGATTGTAGGTCTGGACTGTCTGGGGCCAACCTGAGTTCACCTGGGCCATCTCGGCGAAGCAAACATCGTCGCATGCAGTCGCCACTCCTTTTTGGGTTGTTAAGTATAGTAATCCGTTCTACTCGACTGGTGTCCACTGAACCATTCACTCGTCGGCTCCTCAGAACCACACTTTGCATGCACTGTAAACCAGGGTGGCAGGAATATTGCTTCCAGACCCTAGTGGCCGGTACTTTTTGCCCCAGTTGAAGCGGTGCATTTAGTTCTTCAGGGTCGACGGGAACTGTCAGATGACGGGCCACTGTTTGGCATTCATAGGCATTCATCGAGCAAATAAAGAAGGAGAAGTACGGCACCTTGAGCAGTTCTCCGGGCCAATCAGAGTCCTTGTCAAGAGTAATATCCCACCCTGATTTGAACATTATCATAAGTCCGTCGGCATCTGGTCTTCCCCTTTTGTGCAGGTCGGAGCATATGATTTGCACATCTGATCTTCAGATAACCCAGTAGCATCGGTATTTTGACCGAGCTACTACGACTCGCTTCACAATAAGCTGATGATTCTCAATGCATTGTTGGTAGATGTGTCCTCGCCTTGAGTGCATAGTGTCCTAGAGCATGATTGGTCTTTTTTTGGACACAGGCATGTATATAAGATTGCCTCGGCCCAAAGTTTGAGTTGTCTGACAATTACATCTCTGTTGAATAAAAAATGGAGCATAACGTCCACAGAGTTCAGGAATCGTACACTCAGGCACTGCAACACCGATCCAGGAAATATCTTTTTTCCGCTTAACATATCATGTGTTCATCCGCATTTATTCAGCCCTCGCAAAGCCCTAGCGATTTGAACGGAACTCAATACTGATGGGCTTTGACAACACAGCAGTGTGTTTCTTTTTCTTCTTTTTCTTTTGGCTTCCTTTGTAATGGACTCACGCAGTGGTGAGAGCGGAGTAAATTGTGTAGTCACCTGAAAGAAAAACCCCCAAATTCAGTCACACTGAACCACCGTCAATTCATCATGCATCTCAGATCTTCAGGTGCGCATTATATTTAAGCGAAGGATTATTGTTGATTGCAGGTCACTCTGACTCACTCATCAGCTTGCCTGTCATGTCTCACAGTCCAGCCCCTGAGATCCATGCTGCCATGCAGCGGCGAATTCTTGCACTTGAAGAAGAGAATGCAAGACTTGTAAACAGGATGGTAAGGCGACCGTAAGTTGTCTCCAATTACCACTCATTGAAACATCTGAGGACTCGCTTTGCAGTACCCAGACCTATGTCCGTGAGGGTCGAGTCATCCGTCGACTCGTCAGTCTTTCGGACCCTGTCGTTGACTTGATTCGCGAGCATGATCGCCGTGTCTTGCTGGCCGATGGTCCACATGACATGGAAGACGTGGCTTCAACCGATAAGTACTTGATAGTTGATTAGCTTCAGCATTTCCCAATTTAAATTGGATGTGATGACAGGCAGGAGCGCACCTATCGTTCCTATAAGAAGCTGGTTGAGTGGCGTCCAACAATCACCGGGCTCATGCAAGCTCATAATTCCATTGAATTGGAGTATGCTTGTGTGGAGGTGAGTAACTAGCGTTTCTTGAACGCCATGAGTTCTCATTTGTTGAAGCTGAGGAAAGGTGCTGATTTTGCTCGCGGAGACGACACGAACAACCTGAAGCGATCTACCGCCCTCTGGCTGAACAGCCAGGACCCCCGCCCTGAGCCCCTTGTTGGTAGTAGGAAGGAAAGACGAAGGTTCTATCATGATATTACAGGCAGCCTAATCTGTCCGGTTGATTATAACTGGACTGACCCTGTGTATGTTATCAGTTTTTTCTTTCTTTTCCCTTGTCTAAATCACTGTCTTAGCATACGAAATGCTATCCGCACATATAATCAAAGGTATCCGGTCACCGCGTACATGTGGCCCTCCTTTTTGTATGTAAAAGGACAGTACCAGCGCAATCGCCCCTCAGTGGGCCTTTTCAAGGGTGCGCTACTTCTGAGGGTGTGTAAATCTTATTAAACATCGTTCTGCTTTCTACTCACTATCGACTAACAGGCATTTCGCTGCATTTTCACCTCACCAAGTTCTGCCGCACACGAGATCGGGGAAGAAGTTGCTAACGAAGGGCCCCACGACCACCAATCTTCACAACAAGTTCGTACTCGCCGTAACGTTGCTATGTTGCTCAATATGCGACAAGTGGAGCCTCGTGCAATTGCCTATGTCGCTGTCCAGGTAATTAGTCTAGTCATAACGTTGCACGCACAGCACTAAGTAGACCTCTGCTAGCTCCGCTTTGCGTTGTCCAGCTCCGCGTCCTGGGGCCTCCAGGATGATAACTTCGACTACGACGTTTTCTACAACAATGTACTTGATCGGTTTGAGCGTCCAACGACGGAAGCCAAGGTGCAACTGGTCGGGGATCTACTTCTCCGGTGGAATGAGTGAGTTGCCAGTGGGCATTTTTGAGCACATCCATAGGCTCACCTTCGCCCAGAAATGTCTTCGGTTGTCGTCAGGCCTCAGCTGCAGCCGTGCATGAGCAGGACATTGCTACCTTGTCTGTTGCAGCGTCAATGTTGTAAATGTGGTATGGTTTTCCCAAATTTCACTCCATGTACTCGTCATGTGCCATAGTGTGCATGCTGTATTAGCCGCATTGTTTCTCCCTTCGATCCCTTCCTCAATGTACCTGTTGTGTGCTACGATGTACTGCCAGCCCTGTTTCAGTTCTGATGTGCTTGATGTTGTACGAACCGAGTATATACCTCATGTACTGATTCCTATGAACCCAATTCAACCCTCTGGTCACTAGTCACTGGTCACCAGTACTCACTCCTCAAGGCCTCGGTTCCAAACCACTTGCTCGCGCAGCCCAACCTGTTTGCCCCTTATGGCCTCATGGCCTCAAGCCTCGTCGCTCATTGGTACAACACGATCGCCCCAGCCCACTTACCCCCATTCGCCACCCATTCACCCTGCGGTCGTGTAACCCCACCCACGCACTTCTGCGGCCTGCCCGTGCTCTTACTCATAACGAACTGGTGCATGCGCTTTGGATCCACCCTCAGCCACGCGCACGCTCATTAGCACCTTGCCTGTTCGCTTTCACCCCCATGGCATGCGCTCTCCTATCCCACCTTTACACCACTGGCATGATGGTGACAACGTGCACGACCGCACCCACACCACTGCCATAGACTCTACGACGGTAATGAAGACGAAGACGACTCCTCCGTGCGCAACCGCACCCTCACCACCCGTTCGACGCGTCGCATGCCCCCTCACACCCCAGCCATCAAGATGCAACAAGGATGAGGAGGCGACGGTGATGGTGGGTGCGAGGACATCGAAGACGCGGCAACGACTGGTCGCGGTCGCGGCGAGGTCAAGGGAACGACAACGACGCATCGAAGATGAGGTAGCAACAACGACCTCAACCACGACGCAACGAGGAGGAGCGGACAGCAGCGGCGGCGACGAGTTGAGGCCAAGGTCGCGATGACCCCAACCGTGACACACCGAGGACCAGGGGACAATGGCGACGATGAGTCGAGGACGAGGTCTCGACAACGACGTCAACCACGACGCGACAAAGAGGAGCGGGCGGCAGTGGCGACGAGTCGAGAACAAGGTTGCGACGAGGCCCAGGGAACGACGACAGTAAGTACATCTAAATAATTAAGCACCCGCTCGCGCGTGATCGTGCCCCGCGTCATCGCACCCGATATGGAAGGTGGCGCAAGCTCGCCGCTCGATCAACTCGCTGACCAGCCGACAAGTGCCCCTAACCTCCCAAAGGCGGGACGCGGTGCGCTGCATGACTCAACGGTTTTGTGTCAGCTGCCTCACCTGGAGCATTCGCTCCGCTTCGTTGCACCCATCGCTGCTGACTGCACATTCAGTCATGCGCTTTACCATGGGCCAGTTGATGCACACGACGAGTGTGAAATACTTCCGACACATCGCACCGTTCACTCGCGAACAAGAACGACGCGCGCCCTCTGCCGTCTGCTCCACATCGGACCAAACAGCAACCACCTAAGCCCATATCGCCGCATTCGCAATGTACGCATTCGCAAAACACGAAATTGGCAAACTACTACTCGCACTCACATTACGTGACGAGTTCATGCCACTCTCACAGAGTTATTGGCATCGCCAACAGCCGCTCGTAGTAAGTACATAAGTACATAAGTAGTACACGCTAGCAAGACATAGTACTCTTGGAATTAATTCGCTCCCAATTTTCCTTCACGGATTGCGCCTAAAATTTCAGACAATATCTCCGTCTGCTTATCGAGTGCGGCCCTGACGATAACTTGCATGGTGAGCATCGTCTCCTCCAAGCAAGCATCCAGGCTGTCCAAATCAGCCAAAATTTGAGCCACTGTGAAGTCAGAAAGGTCTTCAGGCTGAAGACGACGCCGCCTAGGGACCCGCCGTTGTGGCAGCTGAGTCGACGTTGAGGCAGAGGCTCTGCTCTGTGTATTTTTCAATGTAGCTTCATCGAAAAGATTCATATTGAGAGTCTGTTGGACAACGATATTGTGACAACTGCGGATCATCCACTCGTCTGAAACTTACGTGAGGTAAACTATTCTCGTCATCGGAGTCACACCGCTTTTGTTTCAGGTCCACTGGTACAACATCACTTCCACTGGCAAACACCATGTCTGCGGCATCATGAAAAGGCTCCTACAGATTTACAAAGTTGAATGTAATGCAAAGTCAGCAGCATTCACAACATACCACATTGCTAGGGATATGTGGACTTGAGTTGTGCATTGGTGGAGGTGAGAGGACTGGGGGATAGATGTATCGGCCGTTTTCGTCTAGCGGAAGGCCTTGTCCAACCCCTCCCCATCTGGGCTGCCCATACGAATCGTACGACTGGCCGGAAAAAGCGGATGAGTTGTCATCAGAATTCCAATCAGGATCCTCAGGTTGCATCCAAGGTGGGTTGGCGCATTTGGGTATAACAGCAGTGAGGCCTTGAGGGTTAGATGATTCCCCAGACTAAAAGCACTACATCTTCAGGCCCCGCAGGCCGGATCATCACACACTTGTGACCGTCCCTAGGCTTGCCCCGTGCCCGACACTTCCCCGAATGAGTATATTGGGAGACTTTTTTTATCAAGGTTTACCCCGTTGTGTGAGTTGGACCATTTTCCCCACACCACCTCCGTTAAAATCGAAATATTTATCAGGGAATGTGGGGTAGTAGCATCTGTCCCCACAGTGACGGGGTCTTCCAAATCAGACGTGGCGGGGATGGCAAACTTTCATCCGTACAAGTGGTACCTGTCTGGCCAGGAGCAGGTGAATCACAAGCTCTGTCAGCAAGTTATGTGTAAAATACACTGACCACTGTTGCTTTCCGAGCATTCTCGGGCTGTACTTGACCCAAATGCTATCTGACCCAGAAGCATTCTCAGAACTGTCAAAATGCTTCATTCCAGTGTGCACATTGGAACCGACGAGGTGGTCATGATCAAGATCTTCGGACCGGATCATGTCATGAATGACATTGTCCTCAGACCCTACTGCAGCTCAGCATTCATGTCAGGTGTGCCAAGTCGTGTGACTCAAATTCCACTCAAGGCTTACCGTCAGTATGCGGTGGTCTGAGTCACAGCCACTAAATAAGGTTTGCGCGCAGATATTACTTCACCATTCCGCATTGGTTAGTTTGCCCCGTACCCCGCGTCCGACTTTCAAGTCCACATGGTTGTGGCGTCAGCGTTCAAGGTTCACCAAACGTAAGCAATACATACCTACCCTGGACAGATGACCACAGAACTACCAACGCCACTACACCTCCAAGGACTGGCATATGTCTCGCTTGCCAGTACATCTATCCTTGGAACTCGGAACCTTAGATGACGCCCATGCAATTCAAAGCGGTGGGTTAGCTATTTCCCGGCGGTTTAGACTCAGAACTCGAAGTCCCTACCTGATCACTCGACTCTCGGGCGTCTTATGTGCACCATGTCCTCCGATGGTGAAGATGCTGGGCAATATCAACTGGGTGAAGAGAATCAGAATTCACATGCACACAGTCGCCCTAATTCCCCACATGGTCAATATCTCCGACGCTCCTGAGTTTCTGCTCACAGTTCGCGATCATCATCATTCAATGCGAGCGCAGCAGAAATTATTCTCGGACTTTTTTCAAAGAATAGCGTCATGCACATGGGCTCTACCAGTGATTATGATAGTAGGGACGGTCTCATCGTGTGAGAAGAACATTTGCTTCGGGATGCACGGAACCCTGACTCCTGGGTAAGAAAATCACTGAAAAGACCAGAGCTCTGGGAAGATGACGAAGTTGAGGCAAGTGTTTGGTATTTGACTTGTGGGTTCTCTGAAGACTATTATACAGGAAAGTCACGGTATACAGAAAGATCTGCATATCAAACGAGCGTGATCAGAATCACCAACAGGTGTTGGGGGAGATGTAAGTAGGTGACTGCTGTAGAGGTGACTTGAATAATGATGTTGTATATCTAATGTCATGGTCAGCAGGGAGGAAATGCAAGGAAGATGAAGAAATCTGATGTGGCTAGTGATATTGCTGATTCATGCAGAGAGCTGGTGAGCATTTAGTACCAATGATCATATTTTTGTTCAACATACAGTGAGCAACAAAACTAATGCAATGTTTGTATAATCTCAATTGAAGAGCAAATATTGAGAGAGGTATTGATTTTATACTCATACATCTAGGTATCATTAGAAAGCCCTGATCAAGGGCTTTCAGATGCGATATAGATGTATTAGGTAAGTTCTACCATATCAGGCAATATATCAAAATTAGTGAAGGGTACTCATTGCATCAGTTTTATTTGCTAATACTCCAAAATGTTCATATTGTATATTGTAAAAGTTTATTACATAAGCAATGGGTCACATGATGTGTAATAAGTTCAACATGATACAAATAAACACACACACTATCATTTTTTCCACAACCACCATCATGAAATCCCTTTTTGTTAAGCAAACTCACCATACAGTGACTCCAAAAACCCTTTCAATGTTTAATCCTAACATGGTGTGTGAAGCGCACCGCAAACACCCCTGGGAATTTCGCTTAGCTATAGGGAGACCAAACAGAGTACAAACTCTTGGCTACAAATAAGTCCCTTAGTCATGTGATTTGACCTAGTATTGGCTGAGATATGGTTATTTTAAGACAGCAATGTCATTGAAAGGGTTTTTTCACTTTTGAATTGACGAGGGTATTTGGTACTACTAGTACTTGGTATAACCTCCTTTGGCCTCGAGGACAGCCTCAATCCTTCTAGGCATGCTTTCAATCAACTTCTGACACTCCTCAACTGGTATCTCTTCCCAAACCACCTGAATCCTCTCCTATAATTCCAAAATCCCTTTAGGAGGATGTTCATACTCTGATAGTCTCCTTTTGAGGTAACCCCAGAGATGTTCAATGGGATTTAGGTCAGGAGACTGTGCAGGTCATCCCATAGTATCACATTCCTGTTCTTCTAGCCACTCCTTCACCTTCTTACAAGTATGCTTGGGGTCATTGTCTTGCTGAAAGATGATTTGAGGAGGATTGAGACCATAATACTCCAGAGTATTGAGGAGTTCATTCTTTAAAATTTGAAGGTAAAGGTCTCCATCTATCCTACCATCAATCTTGACAGCATAGCCAACTCCCTGCCAAGTCATGCAACCCCATACCATCACAGAACCACCTCCAAACTTGATAGTCCCATCCA
>JBBPMS010000466.1:0-13243 GCA_038090435.1 Phylloporus scabripes | reverse complement strand
TCGGTGACGAAGTCCATTGTACGACGCGCCACGATTTCAGGAATGAGGAGCGATTTGATCTGAGCTTTAACGCGACGTTTGTCGAACGAATTGGGCGAGTTGGAATCATTGGGTCGGATACAAGAAATGGTCCAAAAACGCGTCCGGTCAAAGGAGGCAAAGATTTCCGAGAGTGTATAATTGAGTTGGGTAGATACGGTGTATATCTTGGAGGGGTCTAGAGGTGGGTGTTCTTCGTTTGGAAGAGGTGCGGACCCATCTGGCGAAGCGATACGCGTTGGCTGACGAAGAGGACGCGATGAGACCTGCGCCTGGACGATACAGTTCTCGTCCTTGGAGTGTTTTTCAACAGCCATTGAAGGACCGGAGACCAACTTCGACACGAAAGGGTCGGAAGAGTGACGGAGTAGCGACACGAACGCCGAATCCAAGATATCCGAGTCCTTTTCGATGAAGGACGAAATATCATACGAGCAGCTCCCAGCATAGTGGTTAATGCCGAACAAATTTCTGTCATTTTCGCCTCCCTGACTGGGACTTGCCACAAAGGAAGTATGGACTCCGTATTTGGACACGAGATCTTGATGGAGTTCTTCTGCCTTCTTGTCTCCTGCCTTTCCTGATTTGTACCATGTGCACGCTTTGCTCAGGATCCCAAGCATGCCAGCAGGTTTTCGCGTCGCACGCTCGCTCAGCTGAGCACCCCGAAGTAGTTCGATGCAGGCCATGTTATCCACAATAGCAATGGTCGGAAGGGAGACACCATCGCCGACCATGTGACTATTATAACCAACGGCGTCCTCAAAAATGTTGCGCGAAACATAAGACTGCACCAATTCGTTTGCAAAGTTGAGGCAGAATTCATCAAACCCATTTTGGCCGAGAGCGGAAATGAGCGGCGCGGTCCCCGTAAACATCATCGAGCCGGTACCGGTGGGTCCACGGGTCTGAAAACCGGGAGGGTCGAAAATAATTAATTGAGTTGTGGGAAGAATGTCTCTGTTTGCAGGGGCAATCTTGTGATTCGCCGTCTCGACAACGTAAGCAAAAAGGATGGCGTAAAGATCGCGCATGAGAGAATCGCGCTGGAGTGCACTCTGCTCGACACCGAGTAGGATGGTGTACAGTTCCTTACGGACATAATTGGTCTTGTTAGTTAGCGTCTGCGCGAGGTCATCTGAGGGGACACCGAGAAGACGTGCGACATGCTCGAGGACAGGCATATTGGCAACGGACGCGGATACGTCCCTAGCATCAGCCTCTGTAAACTGAATGTTGCTCAACAAGAGGATAGCAACGAGGATGGTGAAAATAGAAGATAGGTGCTTGGGCTTGAAGCCAAGTGTACGCATAGCGACGCGCACGTCCTCCATCGCGATCGCATCATCGCTAAAAGGTCCGCTCGGGAGCCGATAACACCCCGAAGAAGCTAAGAGGGCATATTCTGAGAGGTCGTCGATGTTGAAATAGTCACGTTCCTGAGGGGCTGCACCAGACAAGAACTGGTAAAATATGTGAAACGTCCGTTCCTCGTGGGCGAGACGATTGAGTCTGGACTTGTCTAGAGCGAAGGCGAGAACTTTGGCGGATTCAATGCGGCCACGATCATTGAAATGAAGTTCGAGATAGCAACCATGTCGTGAGGCATTTGGATTTGAGACGGTTTTTGCGTTTCCAAAGGCGTCGAGAAGGGTGTGAAGGGCTTTGACCTGGCTCGCCATTCTCATCTCTTTCTTGGAGTGGGAAGAAAGCCGCAGAATCTGGTCTACGAGGAGACGTAACGTGAATGTCTTTCCAGAGCCGGTTAGACCGCTAGAAGGGAGGGGGGGTCAGGAGAGCAAGTACCACATAATAAGAGGAAACATACCGAGTGATGACGGACTGAGACTGTTTAGTGCGACGCATGAGCAAGTAAATCTGAGCAGCGAGTCCATATGGATGGGGCTGGAGGAGGGTTGAGCTGGCGAGAGAGAGGCCGGTTTCCTTGTAGCAGCGTTCTTCATATTCTCTGGCACTGAGGTCGTTAATGTTTGCGAGAGTTTTGTAGGGATTTACGACGAGCAAGTTCGTTGTTCCTATTCTAGAGTATGGTAAATCAGAGCGAAAGCGGGTGTTGAGGACGGCGAGGACGGCATCGTCTGACGGGTAGACGGTGGCGGACTGGGAGGTGGATACGAGGTGAGCGAGGTCGCCAGTGTTGGCGGCGTGGGTGGAGAGAGAGGCCATGCGAGGCCAAGGAAGGAACGTGAAAAGAAGGAGCGGAGGAAACAAAGAAAGAAAAAGCGGACGGTGGTGACGTTGACGGCAGTCAACCACCCTTGCAGCTTGGACTGGTCACATGGCTATTATTTAAACTTGACAGCCGATCAAACCTACTTGAAAATGATATGTTGACTACCCTACCAGTGTTGACAGGTGAACTTGGGTGCGTCAACTGGACTAGTCTAACACGACGTCAAGTGCTCGTGCAGCTTGCCAACAACTTAGTTTCGTACGGTCCAAAAACAACAGTCATCCTAGGCTCGGAATCGCTTCCTCCACGTTACCCAGCTCTCCACCCCTCGGCTTTGTAGCATGTGCAGACGGCCATGGCAATGCCGAAACGGAGCCTAAACACCTTGGTCTGTCCCATTCTCTTGACTTGCATTATGTGGACAGCCGCTGATGATCGCAGAGCTTATAGTGATCATCAATTTCGATCGTGCAGCCGATCTCAGAAAATCCCGTGGAGCGACGGCATAATTACTGCTGGAAATATCACCTGCTCTGTCCGATATATGGTATCAATGATGATGCTATTGCCTCAAGGCCTCACATTGAATTGCTGAACGTCGTCATTTATTCCCTGGCTGCCCGCGCGATGTGATTTCAAGACCTGGCAGAAACTCCCACGTTCATGCTGTTCGACTAACATCATGTCAGGCAGCACCAGAAACAAAGGACGTCCCACCATCCTCCTCAATCACGCCGACAGCTTGAATCCATGACGCAATTGTAATGTGACATGCAGCCAGAGTGCGGGTGATCATTTCGCAAATGTGATATGTCACAGCGCTCGTTGGAGTTTTCTTTCACTTCACCCGACGAACTCCCTCCTGAAGCAGTGAGAAGCGGTCAGTCACAAAGGATGAAAGGACTGGAATCGTTCTTTCACCTCTTCCCGGAGATCTCGAACTGCAAGATATAAAATCATGGTAGGCCATGGTCCTAGTCTCCTCACTATTCAGTACTCGTTTGCCGTTCTTCATTCGTACCATGTCTTACTACCTCAACCCTCTCCATGCTCCAGTGCCCTCGGAATTTCATTCCCAGTACACTGCGTTGTCTTATGCCAACCCCCCTTTGGAACCGCCTTTCCCAACTTCCCTCCCTCCATCCTTCAAACGTGTTCCGCAACCTCCTCTATCGAAACTTCCCACGACCCGCCGGCCGTGTCCCCGTGTCCCCGTTGTGTTTGAGTTGATTGGGGCGCCAAGCCGCGGCCTAGGGATCCCTATGCGAGAACTGGTCGTGAGATCAGGCGGTGCACTGGAACGCATGATTGTGGATGCCAACGAACCTGTTGGCTTCCTCATGGCCGGTTCTCCCGGCACCCTCAACGTGTCTTTGAAAATTATGGTAACAATTCACATTTCGTACCTATCCCCGCGTTGCGCTCTAATACCCTGTCCTTTCAGTGGCCAGGCTATGAGCACCTGGATTGGACCCGTTCCATCGAGCTGTTTTCGACATCTGGCCCAGTAACGCGTGGTGAACTCGCTGTTCAGATCGCGTTCGCTTTTTCTGACTACGTGGCTGTGAGTGCCAAGCGTCCCCTACTTTTCATCTCCGTTGACTCTGTATCAGCAAATGGCGTATCACGCTCCTTCTTCTGATGCTGCTGACTGGCGTCTAGGAAGCAGAGATACAGGGGGCATAGCCTTTGAGCGCTTGGTGCTCATTGCACTTTGGAATGCTCGCGAAAACAACTGGATGGCAGAGGTATGTGTCGACACCCGCTGATTGGAGTGTCCGCTATTGTATCCTGCAATAAAATCCCAAATTGCAGTGGTAATGTTTGTTTTTAGTTGGTGATATACTTGGATACGTAGCTTATAGCACAGCCCAGAAGGGTTAATTTCAGCTAGACACATGGGCGCTGTCACCCTAGTTTTAGTATTGAACCACTGGTTAGTCACCCTGCAATTGCGCGTCTTTCAGGGGCTTCGCTGTGAAAGTTCGAGTAATTCGGTGCGTACGTGAGCCCCCGGTATCCCAAATGCCGGGAGTACAAATACGATACCGCAGCCTGCTGTAGGACATACAATCGCTCGCTTACTTCTTCCAAGGAGAGGCGACTGCGTCAGCGTCCTGCTCCAGTGATTCGGATTCAGCTGCTTCATCCTCTTCGTCCTCGCCAGAAATCCGGTCAGTTCTATGAAGGGAGACGCTGAGCCGTGGGCGAACGACAAAGCCTGCATTCCAGCCCTACGACGCGCCCCGGTGCTCCTGAATGGTCGTGGGGAACCCGTACCGGGCATCAAAGAACCGCTGGGACTCGCCCGCCCGCCCGACGACACTCACCACAGCAACGTCAGGCGGTCTTTATCGCACCGCATATCACGCGTGGCGACGACGACGCTCGGGCGCAATCTGCCCAATTCGCTACGCCCGCGCAGTGCCAGTCAGGGCCAGACTCCGATGGGTGAGCGTCGCGCTCAGGGCGGTGATCGCGCAGATGTCCGCATTTGGAAGACCCGCGACAAGGGAGCCCGCGCGCAACCGCCTCCGCTCGGTTCGAGCACGGCCACCCCCGACAGACACTCTGCACGGTACGACGCCGTTATGGGGCCCGAGCCCATAGACCGCCAGAACGCGCGGTCTTGCGCGGTTGAGGTTCCAGTGCCGCCGCTGCTCCAGCATGGCGTACCCATGACCAAGGTCTCCGCCAAATCCCAAAAGAGCTACTTGTTCAGGCTCGATGCCGATCAAGGCCAGATCATATGGGAGTCCAAGCGACTGCGAATCAGTACGCATCCCTTTGGCTCGCTGGCCCACGCTCACACCCGTCTCGTGCGCGTGTAGTTCCCATCGAGAACATCAAGGAGCTCAGGTCGGGACCCGACGCGCGGTATTACCGCCAACAATTCCAGCTCGCACGCGAGTACGAGGATCGGTGGATCACCATCATCTACATGCTCGACGGACAGTACAAGACGCTCCATCTCATCGCTTCCTCTCATGATGCATTCCATCTTTGGGACATCACGTTAAGAAAGTTGTATGCGATACGACAGGAACTCATGACTGGTCCACGAAATGAAGAAATCCGACAGGCGGTGTGGATAAAGCAGTGCTGGAAGTCGACTGGTGAACAAAATGATCAGAGACTGTCGTTTGACCAGGTGGAAAAGTTGTGCAGACGTCTCAACATCAACTCATCCCAAGAGGACCTCATGCGGTTATTCAAGGTGATTCGCTCCCATTTTATATTCTTCGCATACTTCTCACGAGCTCGTTCTTCCAGACGGCAGACTCACAAAACCGCCAGTACCTCGATTTCACAGACTTTCAAACGTTTGTCAAGCTTCTCAAAGCTCGCCCTGACATCGATCTACTCTACAAGAAGCTGTGTTTAATGGATGACAGAAAACTATCGTTTTCCGTGTTTGAGTGCTTCATGCGTGACACTCAAAAGGTACATATTTAGCGTCCTCACATTGGCTGAACTGACCTAGTTCAAGTCAAGTCTCACACCACACGAGTTGAAAACCCTCTTCGTGCGATATTGCACCAGATCATCTGATAATGGCGAGACGACCACTCCAGATCTTTCCAATCTTACGATGTCTCTGGATGCATTTACTGCCTTTCTCTTGTCTTCGGATAACTCGGCTTTCCAGCACCAAAATGCGAAAGTTTATCAGCCCATGACAAATCCCTTATCCGATTACTTTATATCCTCATCGCACAATACATATCTCGTCGGTCATCAACTCGTCGGATACAGCACAGTTGAAGGTTACATACGGGCTCTCCTCCATGGCTGTCGTAGTGTTGAGGGTACGCTTCAATGCCCTATATCTCTGTCTGCTAAAACCCTGTCATAGTGGATGTCTACGATGGCGAGCACGAGCCAATGGTCTACCATGGCAAGACCTTGACCTCCAAGGTATCCATTCGCGAGGTCTGCGAGGCGATCATGAAATATGCTTTCGTGACTTCGCCTTATCCGATCATCATCTCGGCTGAGGTCCATTGTTCTGTCGCTCAACAAGAAATGCTTGCGACCATCATGCACGAGGTCTTTGGAGAGGCACTGGTCGGAACGCCAATTGAGGGTAAGCCATTGTCTGGCCCATTGCCCAGTCCAGAGGACCTCAGGGGCCGAGTATTATTGAAAGTTGGTGCATCCGGTTAGCAGACTTATACGGGGGTGCTGATCCGCATCTCTTCAAGGCAAAGAATCTCTATGTCTCAGAGAGCGAACCGATCCGCGAAAGGAACCTCACATTCGACACGGATTCCTCTTCGACTGAAACCTCCGCCTCTGATTCGGACGTCATTCACGAGGTTAAGGGGGATGTAAAAGTGGGCAAACTGGCAGAGATGGAAGCCGTCAGAAGTAAACCGGACGGTGCGGGATCTGGTCGTCATGACGCTTGGATGAGTGTCGCGCCGATAAAAACGACAGAACTCAAAGAAGAATTTCGCAAGGCGCGCAATGTCTTCAAGCGCGTTCGTCGTCGGCACTCATCTCCCGAGCGATCAGTCACCACTGCGCTTGCTGGCGCGGCGGTAGCGACTTCTACGGCAGTCATCGAGCAACCCCTGAGATCCGAGTCGAAGACAGAACGTAAAGCCAAGATGTCTCTCGCGCTCGTTGCCCTTTTGGTGTATACCGTTGGCGTGAAGTGCCGCGGCATCAACAAGAAGGAACATTACGCAACTCAACACATGTTCTCGCTGTCCGAGACGACGATGAACAAGATTCTCAAGCAAGGCGCAGGAGATCTTATCAAGCATAATAAGACGCATCTGATTAGAATATACCCAAAGGGCACGAGAGTGAGCTCGAGCAACTATCTGCCTCATCGCTACTGGGCAGCGGGTGCACAGCTGGTCGCAATAAACTGGCAAACGTTTGGTACGTAAACGCCTGGGGGCTGCGGCGCAGCCTCATCTGACGCGACAGCACCCATAGATCTGGGGTACATGATTAATCATGCCATGTTCCAAAGGAATGGAAGAGCCGGCTACGTTCTTAAGCCGGAGGTTCTCCGCAAGACGGAAGACCCACGCAAGTCAGACAAGGAACACCCTTCTCACCATATACACCACTACCTGGAAGTGACCGTGAGTTACGATTTCATTCCTGTTCACGCGCTTCTCTGATCGGCTTCCGCCGCAGGTTATCTCAGCGCAACAGTTGCCCCGCCCAAAGGACGCGATGGGGCACGAGATTACAGACAAACACGTTGACCCATACGTCGAGGTATCCGTTCACACGCCCGACTGGAGTCACCCGAGCGGCGCCGCGTCCTTTCTGTCACCCTCGAGCGCGAGTGCCTCCTCCAGCTCGTCCGCATCTGGATCTGGGTCCACGCCTCCCACGACCGCAGGCCACACGCACAGGTCAGTAACGACGATGCGCACGAACGCAGTCAAGAACAATGGGTTCAACCCGGTGTGGCAAGAAACGCTGCGCTTGCCGTTCGAATGCGTCGGGGACATGCGCGACCTTGTATTTGTCCGCTTTGCGATTCAGCGGGACGGCGAGTCCGATGGGGAGCCAATCGCGGTGTATTGTATCAGTCTAGGCAGTCTTGCTATGGGTACGTCGGTTTAGTTTCGGTGGGCGTGTGGCTGATGACCATTCTTGACACGATAGGTTACCGGCATTTACCCTTGCACGATGCGCAGGTGACACAGTACCTGTTCTCGACGCTGTTTGTACGTTGTTCAGTCTATGACGTGTGACGTTTGATGCGGGCCAAGTCTGCGGCGGACGATGTTTTCCGGGGATACCACCTTCAACGTGCACCACTATACCACACATACGCATAACATTCGATGTATCTGCAACTGTAACAATACGCTGTCGCTCGTCAAGCTTTCGTGTTCGTGTTTTCTGTACGTAGATATTTGCAAGATGAGATATCCCTAGGCCACTGGTAGTTGGGCGTCAAGTCAATTTCGCTATCTCGGACTGTCAAAGTCGAATGTAGTTGGATGACTCCTGGCTCGTTGTTCTTGATAAGAATAGGCGGATGATATACGGGTATTAGTGCCAAAGAGCACAGAACCTTGATTCAAAGTGACTGATATCAAATTGTAATCGCGCAGGACATGTTGTTCGATGTACCAGTACCTTCCAGTATCTGTGGATTGATCGAGCGGCTCCTCACAGTCGGTGGCGGCCTGGTCGGTTAGATGCCTGAGTTGGTTATCAAACCTCGCATCGGCTTCCGCTAATGACATTGGACGTTGACCGGATATTTGGCGATGGATTCGGAAGTCGCCACAGGGTAATGTCGCTGGGTATCAGGAGATCGACTGGAATTCCTGGTAGGGCTCAGGTTTGGGAGGGGGTTATCTAAGCAACTCACAAGAACCCTCTCATCTTTCTCACGTCCGATCAAGCGCAAAAGTGGGCGATTGCAGATCTACATAGTCATTCGCCTGGGCCTGTATTTATCCACATATCACGCCGTCATTAGGCGACGAGGTCCAGGACCGCGCGGAGGATGACGACTGCTCATTACCTAATCACAGACCATATGCGTGACCGCTCAAAGGGGGGTTACCAATAGTGTGACACGCTGCCATAGACACTCTCGACGCAAGTCTATTCGCCCCCAAAAACAATGCTGTTCGACGTGTCCGTGAGTCTCCCAAAGTGTCTTCAAGCAGGATAAAAAATCCTGAAATGAACATGCAGCGCAAACTGTTCTGTCGATCTGACCGCGTCAAAGGCACCGACTTCCACCCGACCGAACCGTGGTTGCTTACAGGCCTCTACAACGGTTCAGTGAACATCTACAACCACGAAACGGGTGCTCTGGTGAAGACGTTTGAGGTGTCCAACGTCCCGGTCCGTTGTGTCAAATTCATTCCTCGCAAAAACTGGTTCGTCGCTGGTTCGGACGACTTTCAGCTCCGTGTCTTCAATTACAACACACACGAGAAAGTCGTCGCGTTCGAGGCCCATCCGGATTACATTCGATGTCTTGCGGTGCATCCGACGGCAAGCATTGTCTTGACCGGCAGCGACGATATGACCATCAAGGGTTGGGATTGGGATAAACAGTGGAAGTGTATCCAGGTCTGTCACTCTCCCTTCACCTTTGTAGACATGAATGCGGACATGTCATACTTTTGTTTTGTTTTCTGCTGGATTGGCAGGTATACGAGGGCCACACGCACTACATTATGAACATCTCGTTCAATCCTAAAGATGCCAACACGTTTGCATCCGCCTGTCTTGATCGCACGGTCAAGATGTGGTCCCTCGGGTCCGGGAACCCCAACTTCACGATGGACGCGCACGATAAGGGAGTCAACTACGTCGACTTTTATCCTGGACCTGATAAGCCGTACCTTGTCACGACGGGTGACGACAAGACAATCAAAGTGTGGGATTACCTTAGCAAGAGCTGTGTACAGACGATGGAAGGCCACACTAATAATCCCTCTTTTGCCGTCTTCCACCCAAACCTGCCGATCATCATCAGCGGGAGCGAGGACGGGACCGTTAAGATCTGGAACAGCAGCACGTATAGGCTGGAAAATACGCTGAGTTATGCGTTGGAACGAGCGTGGTGTGTGTCATTGCGAAAGGATGCTAATGAAGTCGCGGTTGGCTTTGACGAGGGCATCGTCGTTATCAAGGTACGTTAGCCCCAGTGTACAGTCGTCGTAAATCTCATGGGACGCATTTCATAGCTTGGTCGGGATGAGCCTTCGTACAGCATGGACCCTACTGGAAAACTGATATACACGCGCAATCAACTCGTGCTCTCTGGGAACTTGCAAAGTCTCGGGGATGACGCAACTGTAGAAGGAAACCGCATCCCTCTTCCGATCAAGGAGCTTGGTACGACGGAGATTTTTGCGACCAATTTGATTCATTCGCCCAACGGACGGTTTGTGACCGTCGTTGGAGATGGCGAGTACATCATATACACGGCACTCGCCTGGAGAAACAAGTCCTTTGGCAATGGCCTCTCGTTTGCCTGGGCGGGTGACTCGAATACGTATGCAGTACTGGAGAGCAAGCTGAAGCTGAGAATCCACAAAAACTTCAAGGAGAGGGGCGGTGCAGGGATGAAAGGTGCGGGTACCTGGTCGATTGATGGGTTACACGGTGGCCCGCTGCTGGGGGCACGGGGGAAAGGGTTTGTAGTGTTTTGGGATTGGGAGAGTGGAGAGATTGTGAGACGGATAGATGTTGACGCTAAAAATGTGAGCTCTCCCTTCATTCGCAGCCGCGTTCATTGATGATATTTTAAGATTTATTGGTCAGGGATGGGGTCCCTTGTGGCGATCACTTCTGAAGAATCATTTTACATCCTACGCTTCGACCGGGACGCATATAATGCCAAATTGGAGGAGGGCGTTGAGATCACGGACGAAGGTGTCGAAGAAGCTTTCGACGTCATCTCTGAAATTTCGGACAAGCAAGTATATTTCTTACGAGCGGAACGGATGCTCATCTGGCACTCCTTGTAGCATCATGACTGCAAAATGGGTCGGGGACTGTTTTATATATACCACAACGGGGAACCGAGTCAACTACTTTGTTGGTAATGAGTCTTATACCATCAGCCCATCGGACAGGTATGTGCTGCGTGGATGATTCGTTTCCCCGTTGATCTTGTCTTTTCTAGCCCGCTGTACATCCTCGGCTATATACCAGGACATAATCGGGTATACCTTGCAGACAAGGACATGAATATCTATGGCTACGGATTGTCCTTGAGTGTAGTCGAGTATCAAACTGCGGTTCTCCGTGGTGACATGGAAGCTGCCGCCGAAATCTTGCCCACTCTACCAAAAGAACAGCTGAACAAGGTAGCACGGTTCCTGGAAGGCCGAGGTGGCTCTCTCCCTTGTGATCCCGGTTTATCTGCTGACGCAATGCATCAAAGACCTCAAAGAGCTTGCGCTGCAAGTGACCCACGACCCAGACCACAAATTCGACTTGTCATTGCAACTCGACGATCTCGACGCCGCTGTCGAGATTGTACGCTCTGTGCCCGAGAACGAAGCAGAAACAAAGTGGAAAGCATTGGGCGATCGGGCGTTGTCAGTGTGGCGATTCGATCTAGCACGAGAGGCATTTGAGCGTGCGAACGATCTGAGCGCGTTGATGCTCTTGTTGCTCTCCACAGGCGATCGGGCTGGATTACAACAGCTTGCCGCCACTGCAGGTGAGCTATTTGGTTGTGTATCTGTCGGTGCCGTTGACAACGTTGTCCTTCCCTTCTTCCTCTTTTCCCTAGAACAAAAGGGTGCGAATAATCTGGCGTTTGTCACGTTTTTCCAGTTGGGAGATTCCAAGGCATGCGTGGATCTGCTCGTGAAGACGAACCGAGCCCCAGAAGCGGCGTTGTTTGCTCGGACGTATGCACCAAGGTGAGAAAGGCGGCCAGGATGAAAGATCTTGACATGGGTTGCTGAAATTGCCTCTAGTTTGGTACCACCCACGGTGGATGTATGGCACGGGGAGCTCCGGAGCAAGAACAAATTCAAGATCGCGGCGTCCATTGCTCATCCAGTCGAGAACGTGGATTTGTTCGAGGAAGGATGGGAAGAAGCGTTGAGTCGTGAGGAAGATGTGCGGTCGGCGCACGGAGTGAACGGGAATGCGGATGGGGTGTCATGTTGACCGGTTTCGTGCGCATGATATGATTACCAGCATCAAGAACATACTTTGGCCTCTGTCGGCCGCGGCTGGTATATGTTTACATCCCTCTTTCTTTTTGAGGTGATTGAATGATGACTATCTGTGAGGAGCGAGTAATGACGTTAGCCTAGTGCTGCAGAGAAAGCTAAAGACCTATGAATGACTTTGCAGTCTGGTCACAGAGACACTGTTTTGGAAGGTCTGTAACCACATCTGAGTACTGGGTGTAAGTTATGAGCATATGGTAGTGCTAGTCACTCACTCGTCCCCAGCATTAAAACATGTTGCTTCCCCCTCCCCTGATATCTTGGGAATAGAGATGGTTTTTTAAAAAAGTCACTATATATTCTCAGCACCAAATAGCATGACAGAGAAGAGTGTGGTAATGGAGAGGAGCTGCAGTGAATACTCTTTTGTTGCCAGTGCAATGGTCTCTTTGAGTACAGAGCAACCATGGCCAAACCAACAGTCCATTATACTATATGTACTGTACATACAGTGGCTCAAATAAGTGTCCCAATGTTGGGGCATTTTGGAAAGACTTGACATTTGCAAAAGAACTGAAATGTATCAGCTCTAACCCTTGCAGGGTCATAAATAGCCCTGACCCCTGCCCTGAAGATGAGCCATTAGTCATGTAATTTGATTGCCATGTGATTGAGATATAACCATTTCAAAATAACATGTCATTGGGACACTTATTTGAGCAACATCTTTATTCTACAATTTTAGTACTTTGTATGCCCTCTCTTTGCCTTTATTACATCCTCTAGTCTTCTAGGCATGCTTTCTATCAATCTTTGACATTCCTCAACCTCTATCTTGTCCCATTCCATATCAATCCTTCCCCAAAGCTCCCAAACTCCTCTTGGTGGTGTAGTATGGCTGTTAAGCTTCTTTTTAAGAATTTGCCAGAGATGTTCAATAGGATTAAGGTCTGGAGATTGTGCTGGCCAATCAAGAACCTTGATATCTTGAGATTCTAGCCACTCCTGGGCTCTTTTAGAGGTGTGCTTGGGATCATTATTGTTACAAACACTATCTTTTTCACTATCTTATCTTATCTTTTCGAGTCACATGACCTTATCAGCAAAGCATTTCAATGCTAAGTCCTTACTGTTCAATTCCCTTGTTGACTAATTATGATTACATCACTATTCTTCGAACCTGACGGTATTGGCTAGACTTGTCATTCAAGACAGTCATCAGCTGATCCCCTTGGCCATGTGTGTTACGATTTCTTCTTTACTTGAACTCTATTTCCTTTTCGCGATGACCTAATCACATCACATGATCCAGTTACCACTTGCTTGGTCATCGCTTACTCCTCCATAGTTCCAACCGAGTCCATCGGCT
>JBBPMS010000465.1:0-10850 GCA_038090435.1 Phylloporus scabripes | reverse complement strand
GCCACGATTTGGGATATCGCAGCTCGCAGAAAAGTGCAAACACTCGACCATGGCCAGTGGGTTGGTGCAGCAAAATACTCTCCACAGGGCAACCAAATTGCGACAGCCACTGAGGAATCCGTCCGAGCCTGGGACAGCAACGATGCACGCGTACTAGTCGATGTGGAACTTCAACTAGAACCGCGGCGTGGTCTCCTCTGGTTCAACGATCATCTCTTCGTCAAAACCAAGGACAGCAAAGTCAAGCGAATCGACGCATCCACCGGGTCAACCATCTCAGAGTGGTCAGTCCCCAATGACTACTACTCATGCATTACCCTCCCGCAACACGGGCAATTCATTGCATACTCTACGAGGGACAACATCACGTTCTGGGACACCTTGACATATACCCGACTTGACCTCATCTCGCGAAACAGTCATGCACGTTCAATCGCATTCTCTCCAAACGATCAGCTATTTGCAATGCTTTCGCTGCGGGAAAATAAAATCATCACCAAAGATCTTTTTCTTATCGAAGTATGTCGCTCTTCTTTCAACCATTTCTCCACACACGTTTAATTTGCCCTTCACACATTCCAGGGACCCGAAATTCAAATCGACAACGCTGCACTCGATGCATGGAAACACGCGCAGTTCTCCAATGCAGAAGCGTTGCTCACTGCATCAATTCCAACTTCCAAGGATAAAGCCTATCATGTTCTCGCTAGTCGAGCTCTTGTCCGGGCACGCTTAGAAGAATGGGACGCAGCACTTATCGATGCCGAAGAGGTGCATTCTCTACGCTCTCACATGCGCTGGCACTGACACCATTTTAAACCAAGTCCATTGAAATCCAGACATCCGCCCTTGGTTATATTGCGAGATGTGTGGCTCTTGTCGGCAAGGGAGACACAGACGCAGCATGTCGAGTGTGCGACATTGCTTCTCTGCTCTTCCGTTCAGATCACGTTGCCATTCTCCTCATCAAGGTATGTTTCCATGCAATACTCCCCGGATTTTGTTTAGCTTTTCTCCCGCCATAGGCTGTTGTCCTCTTCGTGGCCGAAGAGCACGACGATGCAATATCACGTATGAACGATCTCATTGCTGTTCAGCCCTTGGACCCGACACACTACGTAGTCCAGGTACGTGAATGATGCATTATCATTTAGTGGGCCACTAATTTTCGCAATAGGCATATATGCACCTTCTCCGCGGGAGCCTTTACATGGAGAGCGGCGACTACAATCATGCAATCCAGTCATTTCAGGACGCGCGATGTAAACTTGGTAGTCGCAAGGCACGACTACCTTTGATAATCGCATTGGTATGTGCCCTAACCCTGCAGCATATTGCAACTCAGTAATCCTCCTCACAGATTTCGGGGTGGAAATTTGACGATCTTGCAATTACGATACAACAACGATCATGTGAAGCCCTCCTTTTAGCGGGTCACATCAAGGAGGCTGGCGAGTCTGCACTGCGCATGGTGCATCGGGAGGCCAATATGGCCGAGTCTATCAAGGCCTGGGTGTCTAGTGAGCTATCGCTCTACATTGTCTCTCATCATAACTAAAATTTCATACAGACTTTGTACAACGATGCCTCTCCACGCTGGACAACAATAACAATGCGAGCTTCGTGACTATTGGCCACAACAACTTATCACATCATAAGATATTACTATTGAGAGAGTGGTCGAGATCAATACTGGAAAATGGGTCGTGGAAGGATGCCTTGACTGCCGCAACTGGCGTGAGTATAGTTTTGCTGGAATAGCTTGTGTGCCTGACCCGATTTGACGTATAGTTTATGCTCCCGAGGTTCACAATCTATCACGTCATATGTAAGCAGCTCGAAATCGCCGGCCAAGTAGCGGATGCAGTTTCGTGTTTCCACCACATGTGTAGCGAACTAGCACAAGAAATAGATGACAACCGAGTAAATTGGATTCGGGGTGAGTCGTCATGTTTTAAATACAGGAGACAACTACATGACTACTATCAGACTTTAAATCTCAATGTGGTGGAAAACTTGAGCGCCTCGGGGATATCGCCATGAATAATAAAGAATATGACGAGGCAATCTCACAGTACACAACAGCACTGTCTCTAGACCCCGCCACCAAACAAGTCCTCTTAATTAAGCGAAGTGCGGCACGGGTGAGCAAGGGCGAGTGGGATGATGCCTTGAATGACGCAAACAAGGTAACTTGCTTTCGACGTCTACTTTGCCCAGCTAACAGTGATTCACCAGGTGATTGAGCTTGATCCCGATGCTCCGTTGGGTTACGAAAGGAGACATGCTGCTTTGCATTGTAAAGGAAATTACGAAGATGCAATAGCTGCTTACGAAATGATGCTGTTGAAGATGTCAGAATCGTCTGATCCAGAGATTCGTGGTGAGGGTAGTGATGTCGTACATGAACTTTTTTGCTAATGTCCTCTCACAGAACAATCTCGCCGCTGTGTCAGGCCAGAAGAGAAAAGAGCAATGGTCCGCACAACTGTTGTGGATACGATTCGTGATTCTCCACTAGTACTCATCAACACCATTCACGGTCGTCTCTGCGACAAATCAGAGCAGATCTCTACTTTCGAAAAGACGCCAACATTCACGGCGCTCATCTCATCTATGACCACACACATCAACCATGCTCATATCGAGCAGGAAGTTGGGAAATACTTTCGTTACGCTACATTCTCACACAAGTGGGAGGATAACGAACCTCTGTTCGAAAAAGTTATCAAGGTGGTGGTGTATGATCTCGAGGCATCTCCTGCGCATGAGAAGCTTCAAATGTTTTGCAAGCTTGTACGAGAGGCTGGATTCAACTGGGCGTGGAGCGATACCTGCTGCATCAACAAGGGCGATCATATCGTGCTTCAGGAAGCACTGGTTAGCATGTTCAAATGGTACGAGCGCTCCGCGATGACAATCATCTTCCTGCGTGGGGTGAACCGTCTAGCAAAGCGTGGTGCTTTGACGAGGAACATATGGAATATGCGGGCATGGACCTTGCAGGAGTACCATGCATCGAAGTTGGTCCGAATCTACACTGAGGATTGGACTCCATACCTGGGTCTCAAGATTAACAACCACAAGGAGGCACCTGAGGTCATATCAGAGATGGAAGAGGCAACAGGAATCTCAGCACAAGCCTTGATGGCACTCCGTCCTGGTCTGGACGACATACGAGAAAAGCTTCGTCTGGCCTCAACACGTCAGTCAACACGCGTTGAGGACACTGCCTACTCGCTACTGGGAATATTCTCTTTGTCACTACCAATCACATATGGTGAAGGAGATAAAGCACTTGGGCGGCTCCTATCACAATTACTTGCAAGCTCTGGGGACACAAGCATCCTTGCCTGGACAGGAAGATCCGGTGGCTTCAATAGCTGCCTTCCGTCCAGCATCACTGTCTTCCACCAGCTTCCAACCTCACACATACCATCAACCATTCCCAATGCTGAAATTGGAGCAATCACTACAGGAATACGTTCGCTCAACCTGACTTCATTTGCGACCTTGTATGACCGAGTAAATGAGCTCTTGGTTCCATCGTTCTCTGGGCGCCGCATGAGACTTCCATGTCTCACCTTCAAGGTTGGGCACGTATTAGTTTCTCGGAATGGGTCAGAACGTACTTTCCGTGCGCAAACAAACGCACTCGGAATTGTGGAAATCCGAACCCAAGAAGATCTCTCTAGGCTGGGTTCTCTGTGCCTCGTGCACCCTTGGATCGACTTCCTCCTTGACAGACAACCTGTTGGGACTGTACCAGAGACAATTACCGAAGAGGATACGGACAACAACAGATTACCTGTTCTACGCGAGCAGCAATCATTCCCTGTCCCATTCAATATTGCATCGACAGCCAGGCCAACACGAACAGCATGGCTCATGTCTCGCATCGGACTTCCGTTTAGCAGTCGTTCTGCTACAGATGCTGCACTGCCTCGACCCCCTTCCTCCTTGTCCCCTGTGGAAAAGCGGGCGCGTGTCCTCCAATTTATTGCTCGACTCAGGCAACCATTTGGTGCTCTGTTACTCACACCTACTCGCCGGAATGTGGACGAATATAGGCGAGTCGCTGCAGGGAGTTTGATCACTGTGCAAGTAGAGGAGCCCACGCTGGAAATATTGGACAAGCTGATACGTGGTGTACGGATGTTGGATGTACTTTGATGATTTTCTTTCTGCATGATGCCCCTCTGCTGCTCTGTGACCTTTTCAAATGATAATAATCCCGCATACTTTGCACGTTGTCGCTCACTCGTAGGAACCCATCGCATTCATATACTGTTGCATCCAAAACCCGATCGGTCTGCTGTCTCTTGCAAGACCGCGTGCCATCTCCCACTTGTGGTATTGTTGCTCTAATTTCCCATCCTTCAAGCTTCATTGATCATCCTTCAACACCCCCATTGCTGCGAACGAGATGCTCCTTGTTCGCTGTAAATGTCACCATGGACACGTCATCATGGGTGGTATGTTGAGGACGCAGGCATGGAAGAAGCCTTTGAGACTGGACCTCTTTCAAGATCTGAACTATCCTCATTAGTACGGAGACGTGGCAATGGAGAAAGCTCATCAATGGGTTTGCTCTTGGTTCGCCCGGCTACTCTGCATGGGTCTATATTACCAAACTTCGGTAGAGACTCGCTCTAGGCATGTTCGTCTCGTGTACATGTGGTTACTGTCCAGAGGTATCTGTAATTGCTCTTTGCAGTATCATGTCCCTGAATCATCCGAAAGTGTATCATTGCACCATACTGCTGATGCTTCCATAGCGGGTCGATTAAAAGCACTGCTGATTGTTGAGTTCTACTTTGCATTGAAAACCCCCTTGTCTGCGGCATGTCTAACGGTGTCATTTGGGGAACTGGTAACCAAACAGATGTCTATCCATACAGACTCCCATTGTGAGTATCTGACTGCCTCCGTCCATGCCCTCGTCATACGTTCTCCCAGGGCTCTTTAGTGAAGATACTTCCCGTTCTCCTCTTGATCGACCTTTTGTCTGTCCTCGAACATCCATGATGGCTGGTAGGCAGTAGTATGCATCATGTTCGCCACTCATGTGACGCTTGTAGTCATTTCAGGGCTACTTAAGGAGCGGCTCAGTGTCAGTTCCAGATCTTGACCGAGATGGAACCAACCAAGTTCGCTATTCAGATCCACTGCGGCAAGTACGCTCGTCTGCCCTTTGGTTCGTGTGTGAGTTTACGTTTCAATGAGTGGCGACGTGAAGTATGTCCTTGGAGTGACGTAGCACATCAACGTCGTGCACACGAGATACGGTCCCCCGGGACATGTGCATGCCGTCTTCGTGTCTGATGATCCCGAGCGTGGCAGCTTCCCGGGTCAGAATTCAAAGCCCTGCCCAGGACTACTGTTCGAGGAGAATGTTGAGATCACTGGCAGTTGGCCTCCATTCCTTGGTTCTCCAGTGTGAGATTCGACCCAAGTTAAATGATGATGGGTAATCTTTGTACACGAGACATTCACCACTCAGACACAGCTCGTTCTCTCTGCAAGTGGCGATGACTCCAACCTGAATCACTCCCCTGACGAGGGATGTATCCTATGTTGCGTAGTTTGGAGAATGGATTTCACGGCAGAGGTATCCGCTACCACCTTTTTTCGAGTTGTTCTCCGCATCGGCTTTGTAGAGCTGTGGGCAGCGCCAAGGAGTGATTGTTGGAAGGGAACTACGATGTGACACAGATTGAGTGATGGGGTCACAATTGCCTCGTTGCAGGGCATCAATGAATATGTAAACATTGTATGGTTGTGCCCAGATAATAATAACAGACATTCAGACGACAGTGCATAGAGTATGCAAATTTTTCCAGGTGACAAAGGTAGAGCGACCTCGGAGGACGAGATAAAAAATCAAACCATGTCCAACACCCTCAAACTATTTATCAGTACAGCGTCATTGGGCTCACCACGAATTTCTCGATTGGATGATTCTGACATCTTCATCGTTTTGTCAGTAACTATTGCATCCTCGTGACCTCCTTTCCGGTGCAAAGCAGCAGGTCTCCGTTCATGGCCCAACAGAGAATCAGGATCAAGACCGATCACCTGACGAATCATTGTCAGCATGAGCAAGGTCAAGGTCAAAAGCAAGCTACTTCATTTGTGTCCGTCAAGGCATGCCACTCGCCCTTGCTCACCCGGGTCGTGCTTCGCTTAACCAGGAGTGCTCACTTGGTAGTGGGGTCGAGAGACAGTCCAGCTGTGTACTGTGAGATCACCTTGTCCTATTCTTTATTATTCATGGGAATATCCCCGAGCTCCTCTAGTTTTCCACCGCATTGAGATTTAAAGTCTGAGAGAAGATAGTCATGTGTGTTCCCTGTATTTTGAACGTGTTGTCATATCCCGGACCCAATTTGCTCGCCCGCCGCCCATTTCCCGTGCCAGTTCACTACACATTTGTTGGAAACATGTAACCGCATCTGCTACATGGCCAATCATTTCGAGATGTTCACATATGGCTTGATAGATTGTGACTCGTTTCAATGGTTCAGGGATGTTCTTGTTTAATGTCGGCCCTAATCTGATTTCATCTCTTAGAACGCACCACTCATCGCTGATCATTTGGACGTCGGTGACAATCAACAGGGTAAACAGAAGCTGTGGTACGTGGGCATATCCCCGAAATAGGATACACTCCGTGGTTCGGGCGCTTGATTTCATCTATCGCAATAGCAGATATCTCCGAGTCGCTATCACCCCGCCGTTGAATTGGTCCCCGAGAAATGCCAGCTTTGATGATGTAGAGAATGACAAAGGTGAGAACATCAGACTAATCCACCCGAGTCGCAGACGCTGCCCGAGTGCCTTGACAAGGTCTGTACCGACATCATCAAACCGCGCCTTTTCTGTCACGGCCTCACCCAGGACTGCACGGTGTTAGTCAAGGATTTGTGACGAATAGATAGAGGACATCCCCTCCTACAGGGTCCTGGTGAGGAGGAACGACGTCTTCCTAAATGTCATTGAAGACCAGACTAGCCAACCTTCTCCCCTCGCCTTAAGCCATGGATTCTTCTCCTGAAATTGCTCGTTCATTTACAATGCTCTGACCCTTCAGTAGCATACCATGGCCAGGTTTTGTTCGTTCTTCACCACCTCACTATGGCCGACGGCGAACAGCGTACGTTCTCACTGATCAGATGGATGTAAAATTATTTGCACGAATCCAATCTGAGGTCTTGAGGAATGAATGAAGTTACCGTTTTGGCGTCTCGAAGCTACTTTAAGGCATTGCTTATCTGTAGTGAAGCAAACCTACCACGCTTGAAACGAAGTTGCTTCACCTCGACAACACCAGATGTTGGCCACTAAGAGCGGTCTGTGCGCGGTTCACAAGCCATTTGAATGCGCTTGTACGCCCCCATGTACACTCGGGATCTGGGGAAAGGTTCATAAATCACTGTCTAGATATCAGGCTCTATTACGAATACCAATTAATGTCCAGACCCCTTTTTCATCTGTGCCAAAATCTTGTCGGCCTCTGCAACGTGCCTGTCGAATAGCTTCTGAAACTATTACACGAAAAGCATCCAGTCAGATCATGTTGTCGGAGGAGCTCGACCGACTGTCTCTCATACTTGCCTTTTTTGAGGCTGACTTGGTGATGATGCTTGCGGATCTGAACACGCAGGCCCTCAGCCATCCGGCTCGCCGTGAACGCGAGCACATTGCGGGCTTCCACTGTCGACCTAACATCCGTCAACACACAGTGCAACCAACTCCCCAAAACAAGGCTCACCTCATGGTTTTAACGTTTATTTCATTTCCAAGGTAGAGCGATGTCGCATTGAGGGGAACTGCCAATCAATGCCCTTCTGGTAAGTCGTCTTTGCCACTGCGCAAAAGATCACCAATCACCAGTGATCACCATTAATGGACATTGCTGGAACACCACCTCTGCAAGGCGCCATTCGTCGCCTTCTGGGACACCTAGACACACCCTCAATTCTGTCCTATCCAAAACACCCACGACATAGGGTCAAACACGTACTCTTCAGATGGCCGGCCCATAGCAATTACTAGATGGATCATATCTTCTATCAACTCCCCTGCCGTCCCCACTCTTGGTACGTCTCGTGTCCTACCTTCAATCCGTCTTGCGACATGAGTCCTCGCATTCATTCGTCTCTTGGATTTACCGAGGCTGGAATATAGCTTCGACTGTCAGACCTTCGCGGTGAGCAAAGACGCGTTCTGCGACTTCACGTCAACCTCTGCATACCAACCGCCAAGGATATTCGGAGGCAGGCCGATGAAGAGGAACATCCACTGAAGAGTGTTGGGAGAACGTATGACAAGGGCATGGACAAAGGTGATAGGATACTCACAATAGGAGTCTGTATGCATAGCATCCGTCTGGTTACCAGTTCCCAAATGAAACCGTTAAACATGCTACGGACGAGGGCGTTTTCAATGCAAAGCTAAGCTAAACAACCAGCGATGCTTACAATCGACTCACTTTCAAAGCGTCAGCAGTGTGGTACGACGATAAACAAGCTAGACTTACGGACGAGCCAGAGGATTATGGCAGTCGGTCGTGATACCACACAGAGCAGGCAAAGACACAGTCATCACCTGCACACGAGACGAACATGCCTAGAGGGACACCATTTGGTAATACAGACAATGATAAGCCTGAGTGCTGAGTGTTTGAGAAGAATACCTAATTCTTGAAATTGACTATGATGTGTTCATAAACCACGCCTACAGCGAACGAAGAGCATCTCGTTTGCAGTAATGGGGGGATTGAAGAATGATTGATGAAGCCTGAAGGATGGGCACGAGTAGCAGTGACGCCACAAGTGGCAGATGTGCTGTCTTGCAAGAGGCAGAAGACGGATCGGGTTTTAGACACAATAGCAGACAAAACGATACCTTCCTACACTAGTGAGCAAAAACATACAGAGCATACAGAATGATCTGAAGAAGGTCACACAGCGGCAGAGAGACTTCATGCTGAAAGAAAATTATCAAAGTACGTCCAACATCCGTACACCACGTATCAGCTTATCCAATATTTCCGGCGTGAGCTCCTCCACTTGCACTATGATCAAACTCCCCGGAGCGACTCGCCTATATTCATCCACGTTCCGGCGGGTGGGTGTGAGTAACAGAGCACCAAATGGTTGCCAGAGTCGAGCGATAAATTGGAGGACACACATCCGCGGGGGATATGGTGGAAGGGGGCCGAGGCAACGTAGCATCCGTGGCGACCCCTGTCACAAACCCGACATCACCCGCCCTCCAACTGAGTCCGTAGTCAAGGTGGTGCGGCGTACTCCCAAGGTTCTTTGAAAACCAAAGCGACCGTGTCTCAACGACCCCTTGATCTGCGTCTTGTCTTCGATGCTCCCCGCCCTCAGGAATGCTGTAGCCCGAGTTAGTTCTATGCGTGCCTGTATATGGCTTCTGCAATTGACCGAGCCGGCCACGAACCCCGGAGTACGACCATCGCACTCACCTCGAGCCATGGTTCCCTACCTGCGCATCCCCTTGCTCATCCACTCACAACATCTGGACGCTACACTAGCCATCCACGAACTCTACTTACGCTCTTCGCCACCACTGGGCCGTCTGCGTCAGGCGAAGTGATCGGCACGTCATGGGCCAGCTGTAATCGTCGAAACCCTTTTGGGACAAGTTGGAGACTATCGTCATCTACACCTTTCTACTATATCCCACGGGAGAGTGACGTCTTGTTTGAGTGTGTGTGTTATTAGCGGATTGCTGAGAACGAGTACGTTATATTTTATATCCTCGGTCACAGTGTTCATTCTCACCTGATATATCAAGCCCACACATTCCCCAGGCGCGAAACAAGTTCCTATTCGCTCGCTGCACAACAAGACCCGACCCACATCCCTGTCCCAGTGACGCGTTCATGCTCTTCCAGCGGTCCGCGTTTGCCGCTGCACACAATATCGAACAATCACACCGTCACTCGCATCCTCGCTCAATTCTGGAACCATGTCCCGGTTCAGAGAAGCGGGCGTGGCACGACGGGATGGCTCTCGAGAAGCAACAACACGCTGGGCGCTATCCCAACTATCGGTTCATCCCGACCGGAGCAACGGATGCGTCATGCACACTGTCTGCAGGACGTGAAACGCTGTGAGCAACTCGCAGAATTGCTCATGGCTCGAAAGCTCGATGGAAAAGGAGTGGGAGAGCGTGATTGGCAGGCAGATCGACGAGGAGCAGTTTGCTACCGTGCACATGGCCAATGCACGGCCAGCATCGAAGATTGGCAGCCCCCTCAGGAACGAGGAATGTCAGGAATCATTGGCGATCGATGTCCACTCTTTGTTTTGCCGGGGTGAAGGTGAACGACGACTGAAGAATGTTTCTAATCAGGCATTCATGGTCTACCCACCGTTCTTGCTTTTTACCAATCCTGACTGACAGCTGAGAGGCGCGCTGGTGCCATCTTGCATCGGTTTTGACATGGTTTTGGTGGAAAAGTCGTTTGTCTACCTGTTCGTCCTCCGCGTCGAATTTACGGTCGTGGTGAGCGGGATCAGGGTTTTGCTAGGTATATGTGAGTGATTATTCGGAGGGACTAAGACTCTGTAGTACAATGACGTAGGGCAATCCGATACCAGAACACATTCATATTCCATGGATTGAAACCACGGTAACAGACGGACGTGTGTGATTCTTCCAAGTAAGGGGAAGGAGAGAACGAGAGAAACCATCAAAGCACGTCCAACATCCGTACACTATTTACCAGTTTCTCCAATATTTCTGGTGTGATCTCCTTGACTTGGACCGTGATTAAACTCTTCGCAGCGACCCGCCTGTATTCTTCCACATTC
>JBBPMS010000464.1:0-13278 GCA_038090435.1 Phylloporus scabripes | reverse complement strand
CTTGTGCACCGTGGGGTTCTTCCTTGCACCATAACGCAAAGCATTCCTCAAAGTCTTCGTACCTGTTGCGTTATAGCACGTCGGTGTTGGGATGGTGAACAAGTAGTTACCTACGTCCATTTGTGTGCGGCTCTGTTGATAGCGAGCTGCAACGCTGAATGGAAATGCGTCCACCGTTTGCTGTCTGGAGATCCTTTGGCCATCATGGTCGTTGGTAGAGCCATTTGGATCATGTGACTCATATTGCCCATCACCGCCTTTCAGTGCTTCTTGTCCTTGGATGCCATGGAACGCGATGGAGAGAACGCGAACGTGCCCAACGATGCTAGGCCGCCACAACAACAACGGAGCTCTATCTCTTCTTTCCTGTTCATAATATTTATACTGTTCATGCTCACGAACCACAGTAGCGACGAATACATTAACCGCAGTCACTACCAGGACACGTTACAGGTCATGAACGACCAGCTGTCCAACTTTACTGCGTGGATCAATGGAGAGAGTTCTAACTTTTCTATGGTGAGCATCGATGCGAAGTGTGCGGTATGGTGCTGATACATAAGTAGCCGGAGAGCCGGTCGGCGCTCCCATTGCTCGCGCAATCATTTGTGCCGTACGGGCCTATGCTGGATCCACACCATGGATCTTACTTTCTGAATACGACCGGATTCATACGGGGCGCACTTGACTTTTATAACATAACACCTTCCAGCCCAGAATCAACTAACGCTCCATGGAAGCCACATGCGGAATCCTTTATGTCGGATGCCAATACAACCGAGCTCGGTGATAGGTTGGGATTTTGGAATTGGTCTGCAGCGACGAATTTGTCATGGAGCGTCGTCGACTATGCACCCGTGAACGTGGAGGGTGTTTCAGAGAAGATTGCCATGGTTCATGTAGGATGGGTTACCAATCATCGCAACTCGCGCTTTATGAATAATTTCTTCCAGGGAAGATTTGATCTTACGGATCCAGCAAGTGCAGACGAGATGCGCCTAGAATTCGATGGTGTTCATTTTCTATCAAATGGCTCCATCTATGGGTTTGCTGAGGCAAATGGGTAAGGCACTGGTATTCTCGATGGGCTCTCCTGATACATTGTCAGGCGCACGATCGACATTCGGTATCTCCCCGTCGTCGTCCCGGAAAGTGTTCGGAACGCTACGGCTCGGGTCATTAGACCAGAACTGCTTTCCCGGATCAAGAAATTGAAAGGGATGATAGAAGCCGGTGTTGTCGACCAAGAGTCTACCCAAGGTATGCTAATTTCGCTTGTTGTATAGCTATGCGATCTTCATGACCGTCATAGGTGGTAGTCCGGAAACAAGCTGTGGATTTGTGGTTCACGCTCAGATTGAACCATCTCCTGTATCTCCAAACCTCATGCAAGATCTTGAAGATGAACTTCAAAAGCCGACCGGGAGGTGGACGACGAAGCGGCCTCCGCTTCGGTTGAATGGCATGCTAGTGAGCCAGGAATGCGGCCTACTATATCACCTCCATGATGCATATGGTTTGAGGTATGAAACCGGCAGTTTTTCGCCGCTTTCATTCACTGATAGCCTGAACTACCTAGGTCTCAATTGTTCTTCCGCAAAGTCACCAACTGTGAGTTCACTTCTCTTGTTTTCCCATGTATTTTTTAAAGTGCACACAACTATCAGATGCAAGTTTTTCCGCCATCGTCTATCTTATATTGGTAGTTTTATTATCCCGCCAAATCGACCGAGCACACACACCCGCGGCGCTCACGCGGTTGTCGCTGTGGACCTTCCTAACGCAAGCTATCGTTGACGCTGTGGCATTTGCCGGGCACATTACATTTGCTATCTTAGCGAACGGCCGGCCATCTATGTCTCTCGTCGCTCCAGCGTTCTTGGCTTGCATTTTGTTTGCTCTCGAGTCTGTGAGTAACCCGAATGAAGTCGATGATCTTTGCTTGTTGTTCAGCTCACTGATTTTTAATATAGCAACATGCAATCCTCATCAATCAAGTGCAGGCACCGGAGGATGCGGCCCCCCAACCAGCTCAGCGCGCACCGTCGCCTACCCCAAATGCCACCGCACCAGCTGCAGACGCCGCTCAGCTGCAACTACCCTTGCCAACTACTACACCTCCTCGACCCGTCAACCCATCCTTCTTTCAGCTCTTCGTTCGTCATCTTCGGTCGGATCCCCAGGCTCGCATCTGTACGGATTCAATTTTTTTTTAAACTCATGGTGTAATATTTGTACCAGGGCTTGGGATGTTCTTGTTCCTCACTTTCATTATCCGCGTGATCGTTACCCCTTCTCTCGCACTTCTTTTCGTCGCCAGCATGTATTCTATGTTCTGGTTCCCGCAAATCATTCGCTCAGTAAAACGGGGACGGTCCAGCGCATTAAGCGCGGAATATGTCATTGGAACAACTCTTTGCAGGCTTTACTTTGCGCTCTGTGAGGGTGTTTCATTTGTAATCGTGCTGAGCAAGTACGAGCTAACTGTTGACTCAGACTTTTTGACGTGCCCAAAGAATGTGATGGACGTCGGCCCTCGAAGTGCGTCTATATGATTTGTTCTGGAATTTTGTTCATGACCCGTGATTAGGATGGGCATATTATCTATGTGCTTTCGTATTCTTGCAAGTTGCTATGGTACTTCTTCAACAGAGGCTTGGCCCTACGTTCTTTCTCCCGAAACGTGTACGTCTAGCTAGTCCTCGAGCTTGGCAATCACGCACTCACATTTCTCTCCAGTTTGCCAATATGGAAACGTACGATTATCACCCGTCATTACCACTCTCCGTCTCGGATCCCGAAGCACCAGAGCAGTCCCTGGGCGACTGTTCCATTTGCATGGAAGCGATCCACGCAGAGGAACCCAACCCGCTGCCACACGTTGCTGTTGGTCTACTTCAAAAGGTCGGAGGAAGGAAGAATTATAGTCTGGCACCATGCCATCATTTGTTCGTGCGTGGCCCATCTATCTTGGTACCTTTGGTATGACTCACCTCTCTCGGCTCTAGCACACGGTATGTCTTGAAAAGTGGCTTGCTATCAAGGTGAGTCTATCCTTGTTTCGTCGTCATGGGGGGATGTTGAGTAGTATGTGTAGAATATCTGCCCCCAATGCCGTCGGCCGCTCCCACCCCTCTAGCATTTTGGGTACCGCTTGTATTCCCCGACTGGCATGTTAATTTGTTTATATACCTTAGTGTGCGCTGTACTATGACGTACCTATTGTCCCATTGCGTCAGATTTAATCACCCCAGCCAAATTTCAACTGGCTGGCCACCTGAACCGCTGATCTGAGCGATCTGTTGGAAATGAAGGCCGATGTCTTTGGCGTGATCCCAGAGTGATCGTTCGTCGGGGTGGCGTTCCTTGTAACCCATGAGAACCTTGGGAGAACGTCCGTTCCCTCTAACTTTGCAGAGCTGGATGAGGCGGGAGAGCAATTGGATAAGAGCGGGAAAGGACGATGTGTTGTATGTAACGTCTGCCATGCTGCATTGTACAAATCACACTAGACGAACCGTGTGACAGGGAGCGGTGCGCACATGATGACATCTAGTCCGGCCTCCAACTGGACATGAACTTGTGGCGGAAGTTCCTCGTGTTCCCAGTCCAAAACAACCGCTTCAGGAACGCATTTGCTCACGAGAGGCTGATTGGATGTGATATTGTCTTGTAGGATGGGTATTGCAGAAGCTAGAGATGGTCGAATGAGAACAATATGGGCGGATTGTCTGACGCACGCACGTAGATCGGTAGTCACGACAGAGCCCGACAGACCTGTAAAATCCAATGTCGAGCGCAGCACGGCGAGCGTGATGGCAACTATGCCGGTGCCTGCACCTACCAAGGGCTACGTATCAGTTGGTCTGAAAAAAAAAAAAGAGTGAGAGACGTCCTACCTAGCTCCAAGATATGTCGCGCGTCCGTGCTAAAGAGCGATGCGCGCAGATCGCATACCTGTGCATCCATACCTTTTGCAGAGAAGCAATGGGTGAGCCAAGAGCTGAGTCCGATGCCACTATCCCATATTTTCTACAGCCCCATGAGCGGTGTCAAAACTCCAAAGCACCATGATCGAGCCAGTGTACCTTGTCAAGGTCAAACGACGTCTGTTCTGTGATATCGAACACGATCGGACGGTCTCTAAAGGGCACGCGCAGGGCATACGAGCGGGATATCCGCTCTTGTTTCATGCCCTTTGCTACATGCTTGTTTCCGGTGCCGTGCCGACGGGGAAAGCTCACTGACATAGACGAGACCGGGAACGGCATGTTTCTTGTCGTGTCTGTCTCGCTGAGCCAGACGAGCTGATCGCCGAGCGTCGTGCCGCAGGCCAGGACGAGTCGCCAGGATGGTCCGTCCGCCAGATCTTTTGGGTTATATTGGGCATCGAGGTGCGGTGGTCTTGGTACAGGTATCTCTTTGTACGCGGTGCTCGTCCGCCAAGATGTGAGCTTTGTGGGTCTAGTGATCAGTGGCGAGGTTGGGTGGGGTGAGTGGAGCGACCAAGCGTAGTAGATGTCGATGGAGTCGTCGAGGAATTCTGTGCGGAGATCGTTGGATATCTGGGGCGTGATGAGCAAGGGTTCGTTCGGCGTCGTACTAGCTTGCAAGGGTGGAGGACGGAGAAAAGAAATGTAGTAGAACATACTAGCGTTTTGAGTTGCCTAGTTTGACAAGTAACAGTTATGCTCTGGACTACATCTTGCCGACATTCTCTCCGCTCCTTCAGTCCATGGCTTGGGCGTGTACGCAGTCGCACGTTCGCCATCACACCACGAAATTGGTTTCCTAGGGTTTCTCGGGATGTATCGGGGAAAGCAGTCAACGCCGCTCAAGCTTCAGGCTCTCGTCCCAGCAGGGTGGACGATGTCCGAGCATTTTATGAACGTGTCGGTCGGCCTCCGATGCGAAAACAAGTCGCGGTGTGTCTTTGAGTCTCATTCTTTTGTTTCTCTCATCCTGCCTCGACGTTTAGTTCTTTTTGTTTGGGTCCTGGGTTGTCTTCGAATTGGCCGCAGAACAAACGCAACTTGAGAACGACCACTGGTCTAGGGAGGTCAAGAAATTTATGAGTCTGTGGGCTTTCCGTGAACCTACACTCGACGAGATCAGAAAAACAAAAGCCCGCGCCAAGGTCTCTGTACGTGGATCCTTCATCAATCCCATGCTGAGTAACGGACTGGACCTCGTCCTCGCTGCGGATAGCAATTTCTCAAGTATCTTGAATCAGTCAAGCAAAAGATATCTCAATGGCCTATTGCGCTGCAAAACATCTCTCTAACACTCTCTGCCTTAGCAGGCACATTCTACTACGATGCCAGCGAAGGCAGGCGGCTTTGCTGGTGGATCTGTGCATTTAACTCCGCCATCTTTCTCATGTGGAAAATACCTCGCCTCAATGCGTTCATGAGCAGAGCCTTCACGCATGATCCACTCTCAGGAAAGTCCTATACGCTCCTTACAAGTATGTTTAGGTCAGTGTTACTTGGCGAAATTCATTCCTTTGCATCAATGTTTTTGTTTCAGTCACAAGAGTTTTCTGCACCTTGCTGCCAATTCAGTAGCATTGGCAAGTTTTGGCAAGTGCCTTCTTAGCGTTCAGGCCTGAATACGTCTGACTGTATTGTAGGCGCTGCTGGGACTCACTACTTGTGTGTTTCTCCATCACGTGATCCAGACATAAGTGGCCAGTGGCATTTCCTAGCGTTTTTCATTTCTGGTACGATTCCTGCCATCTAATCTACCTTCTCATGTTTATCCCCATACTTGCTAGCTGGGTTGTTCTCTGGCCTAGTCAGCCATGGTATTTCTGCCAAAGTGCTTTACCCCCGGGTTTTGCGGCAATTGTCTAAACAAGCAATTGTCCGGTCATCACCAGCTGCGTCCGCGCTTGCAGGCGACGCAGCACAGGAAGCGCCGAGGAAAATCCTACCTTCGTTAGGGGCTTCTGGCGCGATCTATGCCTCGGTCGTCCTCACCGCGCTGGCTTTTCCGGACGCTCAAATTCAGCCCATTTTTATTCCTATCAGCTTCCCAATCACTGCAGGCGTGAGTGCACTGGTGATGGCAGACGTCTTTGCTGCTCTTCGTGGATGGCAGTGAGTTTGTGCATTGGTTTCCGACTGTTCATTTATATTTGCATGACAGGCTGTTTGACCATTATGCACACCTTGGAGGGGCAGCTTTCGGTGCGCTGTACTTCGCGTACGGAGATGGATTTTGGACCTTTGTGAAGCAACTCTATCGTACAATTGCAGGCCCTAACCGCACTGAGGCACGAACGGGATGACATTTAACTCCATAGATTATGTTCGGACGTTGCTACATATAAGATTGCTCACCACTCATTTTCATTAGTGACAACGAATGCAACATCGACTACTCGATATACAATAAACTATTAGTACACAGGGAGACTATCACACATCACTACTTCTGATGACCATACCGAGCAGAAATTTTCGGCGCTCACTGGATGGCGATGCGCTTTGGTTGCTGAACCTGAGCCTTCGGGAACGTCACGTTCAATATACCATTCTCTATCTTCGCTTTCACGTCGTCATGCTAAGATATTGATTATCAGTGCCGCGTCCAACATTTTCCTTGATGCTCACCTTTGTTCCCTGGGGAAGCATCAAAGTGCGAGAGAACTTGCCCCAGGAACGTTCGCGGACAGTGTACCCGCGTTCGTCACGCTCTTGGGTGGAGCCGGACTCGCCCGAAATAGTAAGACGGTCCTGGTTGACGTCGATGTTGACCTGCTCCCGCGTTATGCCAGGCAAGTCAAATGTCGCGGTGACTGTATTCGTCTCCGCGTTCTCGTGCACGTCCATCCTGCGCCCGCCCAAGTCATCCAAGGGTGTCCAAAAAGGGGGACTTGTGACGACAGCATACCTGGGTCTGAAAACATCGCGAATCTCGGGCGAGCTGGGACCGGTGATAGGGCGTATGAAGCGCGAGGAGAAAGCATCGTCGAAGAGGCGATCAAACTCTGAAAGGGGATCATAGTAGAAGCGCATCAAGGACATGGTGGACGATTACTGCTGGAAAATGGAAGGTGAGAATAAAGGGTGCTAGCGGAGAGGGGAGGGATTATATACTTGCAGCCCCTAGCGAGGTCATCGCTGACGTCGAGGCCACTATTTCCTTTGATAGGAGGTTTACCCCTGTGGTTGGTCATAAGACTTGACCTGCGACGTTAACCGCCGGTGTTGGTGATCGAATCCTAGATTCCGTTAGACTGGTCAGACCAGGCTTTTCACCATGGCATTTTTCCACGAAATGAACACATACAGATCTTTTGCCGCCGACACGTTCGGTTTTCATCCCAACCGCACACTGGATGCGTGCGGCGGTTCGCCTCTCAATGCGGCAGCCACAATCCACGGATTTATTCACTTTTTGTGCCAGATCGAGGAGAGAGAAATTGTCAGGTCATTTGGCATTGTCCTTTTAATCCTCCAATATTTGTAACCTGCCAAGTTGAAATTAGTAGTTTTTAAGAGGTAAGATAGTCAACTGTACTGCAGTACCTTGAACATCACAACCAGGGTGTAAACCATTCCTTGTGAAAGGTAAATCAAAATAGGTATAAGAGTTACAATCCAAGTTGCATCTGACATTGGAAATGGGCAATCTTGCATTGTGATAGATGGCTAGTATGAGCTGTCTGTATAAATGCTAACTGCTGACAGCAACACCAAAATTGTCAGCCAATACTCACTAAAAAACAGGGCATCTATCACTTGCACACACACTGGCTGGATCAAATTTTGCCAAGCATTGAAGCAACCCTCAAGATACTAGCCTGGAAGGGTGTAGTACTCTTAGATTACAATGTTAGAGAGAGAGAGTAAAGATGCCGCTCAGTCCGCAAGCACTAAAGCGTAACAGTAGAGGGCTGAGTGAAGTGCTCGAGGAGAAATACCAAGAGAACTTGACTGAAGTTCTCTGGTCTGCTCTTGGGCCTTTATATACTATCCTAAGGTTTGTACATGTTTGTACTAGATCTACCAATACTAGTCCATGAATGATAAATAAGAGTCCATGTGATTCTTGGTGAGGTAGTGTGTACAGGTATTGTACATAGCTGAGCATCGCCTTGCATAGCCAAAGGCATGGATCAGTTGAGGTGGGGATCTAAAGGTGATGAGGCATAACTGGATAAGATCTGTAGGCAGTGTGGAGGCAGTGAGGCATAGCTTCGGAGCTTAGCTGTGCACTGGTTAGCATAGCCTTCTTATCTATGACTCACTATGACTCGAGTAGGGTGGATATGATTAGAAGATAACAAGAATAGCCAACCACAGCTTTGAAACAATTGGAATAGTGTGGCAGCACATGGCCATGGGGAGTGGCTGATGACTGTCTTGGATGACGAGTCCAGCCAATGCTGTTAGGTTTGAAGAATGAAGATGTAATTGTAATTAGTCAACAAGGGAATGAGAGAATAAAGACTTAGCATTGATACACTATGTTGATAACATCATGTGATGTGCAAATATAAGATAAGATGCTGAAAAAGATAGTGTTTGTAATAAGCATCATGCAAAATGAGAAATAATGCCAAGTGCCAAGCCTTTTCAACAACTGTTCATCTGATCATGATCATGATACAAATATGAGAATGGTTGGCATTGATCAATCTTGAATACAATCACTTTTAATGGTCTTGATTGAAGCTTGGAATCAAAAAACTAGAACATAAACATTCATTGATGAACTGAAATCAAAAAACTATTACAAAGATGATCATTGGGTTTTTAAAACCCCAACCTCATAACATGTTATGATTATCTACTCTTTTCCATACAATACCTGTCATTCTCTTCATCCTGCTCTTTACAACATTTCTAGGGTTCTTGATTCTTTATCATGTATATGCTTAACCCTTTCTGTTTTGTTCATAGCCTTCTGCAGTTCTGCAGTACATACATAAAGGTCAAGAGATTGATCCTTCTTCTCATCAATTGTGACCAATCATTTCTTCCAATCTATAAAAGGGTTTGCGGTCTCAAACCAGGGCATTCTGAGAATTATGTTGTCATGTCCGCACTTTTGGAATACAAAGATATCCAAATATGAAACAACAGAGGGAAATGAGCTTAGTGGAAACACTCACTAAGCTATTGAGTGGTGGTTGGAAGTCAAAAGTCTTCTAGCCTTCCTTGAGAGGATAAAGAAGAATAAAGTGATGATAATTCATTAGAGGGCAAAATACATGAGGAGCCCTCTATATATACACTTGGGATAGTGTTTGTATGTGTTGTTTCTTAACTATATCATAGATAAGGAGATAAGAAACAACCAATGGCTGAAGAGACATAAATGAATAGCCAATGGTGTAAATAACATAGAATGATAGCACAAATATGTATGCAGGAGATGTCTGCACCACAATCAATTAGTGTAGTTGTTTCAATAGTTTTTAGTGTGCTTGTTGGAACAATAAGTTCAATAGGAATAGATAAGGTGGCTTTTTCATTGTTGGCAATAATTATAAGGGTGCACTGTATATTCAAGGGGGCATGCATTAAATCATGTCCTCGAATCAAAAATCCTAATCATAAAACTTATAGATCTGGGCTATGAGGGTTTCTTCAGCCATTTCCTCAATTCTCACCATTGTTTCTTTTTCTCTCATCTTCCAGATCCTCTGCCTTTCATTCTTCTTTGCCAGCCTGTGGTTAGGGCAGTCCCTGGCAATGCCAGGCCTTGTGTATCTGAAACAAAGTCCTTTTTTCATATATTCTTTCCATTGTATAGAAGATAGTTGAACAACATTGACATCCATAGTATTTTGGTCTTTCTATCATGGGGGTGAAGAAGTATAAGAGATTGTAGGTCTAATTCATGGTGGGGATTGGATAGGTTGTCAGGATGCAATGGAGCAGGAGTGGTTCTATTAGGCTTGGAAGGCTTTCCCTTTCTTGTACTAATCTATTATCTTGATCAGGAAGGTTTCCATCAGGTAGATTCTATTTATCAGCAGATGACTAAGATCTTCAGTGAACAGCTGGCAAAGGACTGTTTTATCAGTTACTCCACTTTGCTGGGCCACCACCTTGAATGCAGCAATGTATCCTAAAATGTTACTTTCTTTCTGTGTTAGTGTTTGTAACTGCTTTAATGCTTCTCCTTTGACATCAGTTGTCAAGAAAGTGCTTTCGACTTTTTCTCTGAAGTCAGCCCAAGTTTCAAAGGTACTGTTCTTGATTCCTTTGTAAATTACCACTGCAGCCCATTCAGCAACAGTTCCTTTCTTCATAAACAATAATGCAAATGCTATCTTTTTCAAGTTGTCATCATAGATGTAACCATTCACCAGTAAATAAAGGTTCACCAATGATATCCAGGCATGGAAGCCTGTCTTCTTTCCATTGTATTCTTTGGGCTTTCTGATGGCAATCTCCTTGATAAGGGGGTTACAGTGGTAGGTTGGTTCAATATTCTGGGATTATTCTTCTGGGAAGTTCTGGAGGTTCTAGTATGATGCTAGAGTTCATAGGAGTAAGCTAGATCTTTTGTTACACTTGGCCCAGGTAGGGACAAGCATAGACTTTGAGAAAATGCTTCAAGTTCATTCAATTTGGAAGGTTTGTGAAGCAAGAGATTCCAACAAGACAAACTTGAAGGAAAGACATTAATTGTAGAATTGATATTCTAAGTATGTAGATCTAGCTTAGAGTTCTATCTACATACAATGACTTGTATAAATAATGTTCAGCATATGCTATATATTGATCATATCAAAAGAGCTATGTATGTACTATGGAACTGCAGAAGGCTATGAACAAAACAGAAAGGATTAAGCATATATGTGATAAAGAATCAAGAACCCTAGAGACATTGTGAAAAGCAGGATGAAGAGAATGACAGGTATTGTATGGAAAAGAGTAGGTAATCATAATATTATCCCCTTTGTATGGTGGAAATTGCCAATTTTCACCACCATTCATAATAGTCAATCTTGTGTAGGTGACCTTGTGGTGTTGGTGTAGCCAACAGCATCATCTGGCCACTCTGTGGACATAGCAGCATGGTGATCTTCAATGGTCATTTGACAGAACTCCTCCTGGGCATAAGTCTCTTATGTGTCAATGACACTTTGGGTTAGGGATGGTGGTGGACAAAAGAATTCATCATTTTGCATGCAGATATGATCGACCATGAGATCCGGCTCAATGGGATTCATGGGTTCATAGGATGACAGAGATGGGAAAGGAGTGTATGTAGAGCTGTGAATGAGAGCTTTGATGATAAGATCATCAGGGACGTCAGAGAACTGAGGTGGTGAAGATTGATGAACAGGACTACTGTGCCAGTTGGTAGTGACAAGATGAAACAGGGGTGAGAGTTCATGATGTTCAACTGATGTGGTGAGGGAAGATGAAGGAGAATGTGGAATAGGAACAGGGAGTAGTCATGTAGGACTAAAAGAAGAGGATTGTCATGTTAGCAAATGGACTTGCTCAATGAAGTCATCATAATTGGCCTTTCCTAAAGCTTATAGAACTGCTTGATGTTGGGTCTCTATGTAGTGTTGAAGGAGAGGGATGAGATATCCTCAATGGTCATCATATTCTAGCAAGAAAACAAGGTTTGAGAGATGCATTCATAAGGTAGCATTCATAAGATAAATAGTCTGAAGGGATGCAATCATGGACCTCTCATCAAATAGTTCTCCTGTGATGCAAACTCATATAAAATCTTCTAGAAATCTGATGTAAAGTAAATAGTTAATGTTATTGAGTTGTGGAAGTCTACAGAATGCAGACAATAGGAGAAATGGTTGAATTTCATTGGCAAAAGACATAGCTGAGCAGTGGTGAGAATGAAATATAGGGAGGTACAGGATTTTGGAATAAAAACATTTGGATATCTTGTCTTATATTCTTGAAAGACATTCTTGGCGTTGACCAGATTTTGTTCAGGTTCCTATGGATTTTCTGATAAGGGATAGCTTTTTCATTTGATCAAGAACTGCTTTTATGATGGACTGCCTCAATGACGTAATACAGCTTCAAGGGTGAAAGCATGGTGATTGTGGGATTTCATCACCTGTTGTATAAGATCAAGAGCAGCTAGGACTTTATTGCATGCTACAATTAGTGATGTGATTCATTCTGTTACTATGAGGATCTTTGACTCAGGTACAGTCATAGGTAGGGCATGGGGTTTGTAGCCCATCATGAGATAGAAGAGGAATTGATTGGTTACTAAATGGGGATGATAGTTGTGAGCAAATTTGGCTGTTGTAATGTTCTCTGCCCATGAGATGAGGTTGTTGCTACAGAAAAGGCAGAGGTAAGTTTCTATTTCCTGATTGATGTGCTTCATTTCTCCATCAGTCTGCAGGTGGTATGTGGTGGACAAAGAGATGTCATATGAAAGGAGTCATCCAAGTTCTTTGGCAAACATGGATGTGAACTGAGGTCCACTGTCAGATATGATCTTGTTATAAAGGTCAAAGCATCTGAATACTTTTGAAAAGAAAAGTATGACTACTCCTTTTGCTGAAATGGTTTTCTTTGTAGGACACAAAATTACCCCCTTTGTAAGACCATGGTTAACCATGACCAATAGGGTATTGAAGCCAGAAGAAGATGAGAGGTTGGTGATGAGTTTGTAGGAGATCTGCTAGAAGGATTAAGAGGCAGTTGAGAGAATAGGAGTAAGGGGAGGATGCATTAGGTACATATTAGCCTTTATTTGTTGGCAAGATATACAGCCATTGATATATCAACATACAAAGAAAGCCAGTTTGGGTTACTGAAATTCAGCAGCAATGAGTTGCCATGTTTTCAAGACTCTGAGGTGGCCAGCAGTGGGATGATTGTGATATTTGTGGACAGCCACATGGCAGAGGTCAAGATCATTGGGGATATATGTACACATGATCCTGAAAATAAAGAATACCATCTTGAAAGTGCTAATCAAAGAGTCAGGAGTGAAATCTCATAGGAAAGTCCTTCAAATTCTGTAAGGAGGAAAGAATAAGGGTGTCTGAAGAGGAGAAGCAAAGCTTATCAGCCAATGCAGTGTCAATAATGCAGACAAAAAGATCAGGAGGAAGAAGTGTTATGCTGGCATTGTCATTGTCAGAAGAAGAGAGGAAATCAGGATGGCATGATAAAGCATTAGGGGTAACCAACAAGGAACCCAGAATGTGAGTAACTTTCAGGTTATAGTCCTGTAAATCAAGCATCCATCAAGCCTGTCTATGGTTTAGCTTTGCCTAGTAGAAACACAGAGATCAGTGTCAGTAGTCATGCT
>JBBPMS010000463.1:0-13332 GCA_038090435.1 Phylloporus scabripes | reverse complement strand
ACCATGAACAAATAGAGCCAAAGTGTAAGTTAGTGGTAGGAAGTACCTACTCTTGGCTATATGTCACAAAAATATAGATAGTATTTGAATATGTATCCATGGAGATATAATCAATTCAATTCAATGTATCATTGACTCAATTGTATAACTATATATCAAATCTGTCAATGTTTGACAGCTGTCATATGTAACCCTTGATGGTATCATGACAAATAATTACCATAGTTACTGTATCTTAGTAACCACTTCAGCTGACACTATTTAAGCAGTGGTTTCATCTTTTATGCCTTTCAAATTCACTATACATCCCATTTCCTCTGCTTAAAAAGAAAACATCCTTTCTCTGGCCTCTAATGGTCATTCTACTCATTCTATTGCCTCCAAACTAGATGTCAGCTAGTCTACTGTCTCTAGGATATTCAGAGATCTCCTTCCCAACAGACCTACACCACTTTCTGGCTATCCCTCTAAGCTTTCAGCTACTTCACAGCATGCTATTATCACTCAGATCACTACAAGCAAAGCTACCAATGCTGTCCAGGCTACCCATCATATCAATTCCATCATTCCTAGTCCAGTCTCTTCACAAACAGTGAGAAGAATTCTAAAAAAACATTCATTCAAGGCTATAACAAAGAAGAAAAAGCCACTTTTTGATGTTAGAACAAGAAAAAGGGTTTAGCATTTGCCTTGAAGTACCAGGAATGGTCTATTGAGGACTAGAAGAGGGTTATTTGGTCAGATGAGACCAAGATCAATAGGATAGGCTTAGATGAAAGGGAATGGGTATGGAAACAGGCAGGTGAGGGCCCTATTAACAGAGAGGTTCAAGAAACAGTCAAATTTGGAGAAGGAAATATCATGATATGGGAATATATAGGTTGGGAAGGTGTTGGGCATCTTGCAGAGGTTGAGGAAAAGATGGATGCCAACCAATATGTGGACATTTTGGAAGACAACTTGCTTCCCAGCTTGGAAGAATCTGGAGTTCTTTTCCAAGATATGATCTTTCAACAAGACAATAACCCCAAACATACCTCCAAAAAGGCCAAGAAGTGAATGGAGGGCAATAATATCAATGTTCTAGATTGGCCACCACAATCTCCAGATCTCAATATCATTGAACATCTCTGGCATCATATCAAAAAGGAAGTTGTCAAGTATCCAAGACATGCCAAAGGAGTATAGGAGATTTGGGAGAGAGTGGCAGAAGTATGGAATAATATAGATCCAGAGGTGTGTCAGAATTTGATTGAAAGCATGCCTAGGAGGATCCAGGCTATGATCAAGGCCAAAGGAGGTCATACAAAGTACTAGAATTGGCTGATTCTGTAAATTTTATATATAGTTACAAAATTGAGTCAATAACTTATCAATTTGAATTGAGTATATCTCCATGGATATGTACTCAAATTCTATCAATACTTTTGTAGAACATAGCCAAGAGTAGGTACCTTCTACCACCCACTTACACTTTGGCTCGATTTGTTCATGTTCTTGAGTTATATAGCACATTCTCCAAAATCTCCAAACATTGACTCAATTTTGGAAGTCATTGTAATCTGACTAACTGTTTTCCTTTAGTTCTTCATTGCAAACTCCAAGCTGGTTCCAGAAATGATCCAGCACTGAGCCACTAAGTTTTTCTGATTCCTCAATAAGATGGTACAAAAACTTAGAAGTGATAGCCTTAAATTTGGTATCTTGTTGTCCTAATTCTTGGATCTGGTGTTCTGTATCAGACCAGTTCCATAGATCTTGCTGTCCAAAGATTGCCAAAGCATGTTGTTCTATTGTCCTTGTAGATGACACTTGAGATGATGTTGTAGCAATTGATAACTCGTGTGAGTGAATAATTCATGAAAAGTGCAGCCCTTGTCTTACTAGAGTTTGCTGTGCTTTCCACGCCAATGTATTGATGACTAAACAAATCCGTGGGAATATAGGCCAGCGATATAGCCCCTGTTGGCACCTTCTCTCCACCAGTATGACCAATCTTCCGCCTCTTTAGTTTCAGACCCATCTGGATATGATATCACTCCCGTTGCCATGTGCCTTCTTCCCTGACCTTGCATCGAGAGCGGTGCTAGCCATACCTTGAAAGAGCCAGTTAAGGTGCCATTCGAGATCATCGCCGCGCATTTTCAGTTCTCGTACTACGCGCATGCCTGTTGTTTAATAGTTATATACATCCCTCGGCAATTATTCCTCAGCGTCCATGTCACTGATTTCTCCTTCTTCTGTGACTCCATCCTCGTCATCGTGCACAGGCCCTGGTTTGGGCTCCCTGGGATCCATTGTCGATGTTGTTGCATCGGCCAGCCTTTTCGTTTTTCCAGCTTCGTGGGCGGCGACTGTGATGTCTTCCCCAAAGAGACGCAGACTGAGGGCACTGTACGACCCCCGGGCGGGTCAGCCATGCACAGAAATCCGAACACCAACACGTACCATTTTGCTTTCTTGTCAATCATGAGCGCGACAGAGACATTAGATTTCCACAGTGGTAATACAAGATCGCGCGCAAGACTGCCAAAATTTGGGTGCGTGAGAATCAGTATGCGTGCCATCAGAACAGTGCAGAATAGCTCACATCGAATCGCCAGACTCTGATCCCAGAAACCGGACGACATGACTTCCAGAACCTGAGGATCGCTCAGCGTCGTCTCCCTTACATGCCTCGCATCGCGTACCTCGCGCTTCGATCGCCGACTTGAATGGTTCCTGAAACGATGTGCACAGTGGATAATATGTCTGCAATAGCACCTTCAGTGTCGTCGTGTCTGTTGTCATGATCGTCGTGGGGTCGATGTATGGTAACACGACCGGAAGGCCTTCGCCGAGGATACGAAAGTGGGCGTCCATTCCCCGGCCAGCTTCCTGCTTCGTGACGACCTTGGTGCCACTCGTCATGAGACGCATACGGGTGTAGTCGTTATACATGAGGACAGATTTGACGAGGTCGTTGGTGAGGTAGAAAGAGCGGACGGGGTCGCCCTCGGGGTTTCGGACGAGGACGTTGGTCGAAGGGAAGTCGGAGGTGAGGTGTAATTGTTGCCTGTATACGCAGATTGTTATTACAGAATTGTGCGCAAGATGGATGGCGAGTGTTACATGCAAGTCACAAGTGCGGGGTCGTTAGGCGATAAATACGTGTAGGGCATCTCTCTGAAAGAGGGATCGGTGACTCTCGGTTTATTTGTGTGCGTACTCGGGGCGGGCTGCGAACACACTGTAGGCGGCTCGTCTTCGATAATGGTGGCGTCGTTCGCGGAGACGGTAGGCTCAGCGGACGACGTGCTTGCACTTGGCACTTTTTCGGGTTCATCTGAAGAGATATTTGTCTCCAGCTTAAGCTTTTTGCTTTCTGGAATGGCTATGTCTGCCTCCTCGGCCGCGCGTTTCCTGGTAATCTATAAGCACACGTAGAGGGCCACGATTGAAGGAAACCTACCCTCTTTGCTCGCTTTTGGATGACCTGTAGCTCCCTTTGCGTTCCAGGACTGCGACGAAGAACCCGCCGGTATCTTGAAGATGCGGATAAATGCGAATGCTAGGTTACACAACCATGCTACAGTCAACTTGTCCACGATCGCTTAGTAACCCACGTACCACCGCTCGAGACTCAGTGTGCCAATATTGCTTGGTGGCCAATGGGTTTCAAGCATTTTTGACTCGGAACGCTTGTCTTCTGGAACGCTGTCTAAATAGGCGGCCCAGGAAGTGTAGGATGTGTTGATCGAACGATCAACAGTCGGCAACCAGTTGGTGGTGCCTGGTCGACGAATCAACTCGGGCAATTGAGACGACACATCTACCAACTCGAATTCTATTGCCAGAAGTGGTTCAGAAAATGGTTGCGAATATTAACTACCCCTTACCTGAGTGAGAATTTAATGCGGCAGCAATGACAGCTTCGTTTTCCACGGGATTCAGGGAACAAGTGGAATAAACGATCCGACCGTCTGGTTCGAGCATGCGCATGGCGCGTTGAAGGATACGAACCTGAAGCCTAAAGGCTATCAGTGATCAGCTTCCTTGAGGAGTGTCATTGACAAAACAAACCCATGCAAGCCGTTTCCATCTAGGGGTTGCCAACGCTTCCATATGCCGATGTTCTTGCGCAGCGTCCCATCTCCGCTGCATGGTACGTCACAGAGGATACGGTCGAACAAGAGCTGACTCGGAGTATTTTTCACTGCACGACGTTTTTCGCTTGTCGTTGATCGAAGAACGGGATAAATTGATGCGTCCAGATTGGTGACCATGAAGGCGGGACTCGGAAGACGAGCGGATTGATGAATGAGAAGGTGAGAACGTCTGGCGTCACTGTCGTTTGCGATGAGGAGGCCAGGAGGTGTTGATGTTGCCGTGGCGGTATCATTTGCGTGCAATGCTTCGAGCAGCTGAGCTGTCTTGTAATCACAGTGAGATATGTACAGTGGTCCTGTAGTGGATCGCTTACCTTGGATCCAGGAGCTGCACACATATCAATGACCTATGCTTGGTAAGAATCTCTATAACGTGACGAACGAAGTGGACTATGCACTGACTTTGTGATGAGGTTGGACGTCGAGGAGAAGGGGTGGCAACATGCTCACAGCTTCTTGCCGGGATATGTTACCCTTTGCGACATGAGCTGCTTGTCAATCCGGTCAATAATGAAACTGACCACTTCTGTTTCGTGCACCAAAAATGAGTGGAATTTTTTAAACTCGGGAGATGTTCTCAAAGCTTTCTTGGATACATTAAATTGCCAAGCGAGTCCATCTGGATACCTGTCAATCCATATGCTTAAGCCCTACAAATACATGGCTGAGGGTTACCATGGAATTTGGACAGGAGGGGGGATAACCTCGTCCTCAAAGATGACATTTTGCAGTAGGGGAACGTATGTGTTCTTGATCGTATTCCCAAGAGTATGAGCTGTCCTTTAGTAAAAGTGAGGAAGCACATCATTCCATCGACCGCGACAACATACTGTCTGCTCCCGGCGATTCGGAATGTGGTTGGAAGTGGCCGGCGCAACGAATCCATGAAGGTTTCCCATTCGTTATCTAGTATGATATTTTGCGCTTGATAATAGGTCGTAAATCGCTCGTTCTGCATATCCGCCCGTTCGAGCATCCCTCGATCATCGTCCTCTGGTTGCGCTCTATTACGACCAGAGCGCTTGCCTCGGCTACGTTTACCCCTTCTCTGCAGGACAAGTCTTGTAATGTTTTACACAAGATAGATAATCCAACCTACAGTCTTCCGAGTCATTTGTGAGTTTTCAATACGTGTTCTGTGATAGTCTGAACGGAAGTGGTTGTTTGGAACGCAAGGCTTTGCCAAACAACCGATTTTGGTCAATGTCGGACGGGACGCGCGTCCACTCCAATCATCCGATAAATTCTTCGTGACGTCCAACATGGCGCAGCGTCCCACCGCAGAAATAAAGGTACCCTCAGAAGACCCCAAGAAGAAGAAAGAAGAGGAAGAGAAGAAAGCCGCAGAGAAGAAAGCCGGCGCGTCGAAGGCCAATGGTGACAAGAAAGATGAGGAGGAAGAGTTGGTGCGCCAGGCGAACGTGATCATCGTGGCAAGCGCTGACAGTCTTCTCCGCAGTCTGAGGAGGATTCCCAGCTCAAGTCTGAGCTCGAGATGTTGATCGAGAGGCTCAAGGTACGTGCTCACCATCCTCTGCCGAGCTTGCGCACATGTCTCGATTCAGGAACCCAACACTGAGCTGTATAGGCCTGCTCTTGAGACTCTGCGTGTACTAATAAGGACATCTACATCTTCAATGACATCAGTTCCTAAACCTCTTAAATTCCTTCACCATCACTACCCCGAGCTCCAGAAGCTTTTCGACACGTGGGACCCATCAGAAGACAAGGCAAGTACTTCCACAAGATGGGTGGTTATGTGACTTATCGTTTTGCAGAGCCTCTTTGCGGACATCTTATCCGTTCTTGCTATGACGTATTCAGATACTCAGCCGCGAGGGACCCTCCGGTATCGGTTGCTCTCGGCCTCCCTTCTCCCACCGTCATCTACAATATCGGAACCAGGCTCATGGGGACATGAATACGTCCGCCATCTCGCCGCCGAGCTCGGGGAAGAATACACCATTCGACAGGACGGCGAAGAAGCGGGCTCGTCTCCTCCTGAAGCTGATACAGATGCAAAACCCGACCCTGTCCAAATTCCTGGAACCATCGATGATTTACGCGCCCTCGCATTGGAATGCGCCAAGTTCTTCCTTACTCATAACGCGGAGCCTGACGCTGTAGATCTCTTCGTGGAACTCGAGATGGTAGATCGAATAGCGGGGTTGGTTGATGTCAACACATTTGGACGCGTTTGCACATACATGGACCGGTCGGTAGCGGTTTACACTGGGTTACCATTAAATCTCACTATCCTCTTCAGCTGCGTCACTCTGCTACCACCTCCCGATGATGTTGCTTTCCTACGGTCTATCCACAATATTTATCTTCAGTTCTCCAAGTTCCCCGAGGCTCTCAGCATAGCAGTCCGCCTCAATGACGCGGAGCTGATTCGACAAGACTTTAACGCATCAGGAAACCCGTCAGTTACTATTTCTTTGCGCTCCTTTTTGTCACCCTCTGAGCCAAAAGTCCAGGATAATGAAGCGCCAACTGGCACTTCTCCTCTCCCGTGCTCAGATACCATTGGAATGGCTACAGCCTCCGGTTTCCGAAAATGCTGATGCAGAAACAGAGCTCCCCGAAGATGTCGTGGAGTGCCTCAGTAATACTCACTTGAGTATATACTTTAGAGCATTTGGGAAGGAACTTGGCGTATCAGAACCTAAGAGTTTAGAAGATGTGTACAAGAGTCATCTAGAAAACACACGTAAGTACATCTGCTAAAGTTTAAGTTGACGAGAACCAATCATTCTGCTAATAGGTGGTGGTTTATCTGCAAACGTGGACTCTGCCAGAGGAAATCTGGCAGGCACATTTGTCAATGCATTCGTCAACGCTGGGTTCGGAAACGATAAACTCATGGTCGAAGCAGAGGAGGGAAACAGCTGGGTGTATAAGAACAAGGACCATGGTAAGTTGCATATTTCACTCCCTACCCGTTTTAACCCATCGCAGGTATGATGAGTGCTGCGGCTAGTTTGGGGCTCAGCTTGCTCTGGGACACGGATATCGGTTTGAGTCATGTCGACAAGTACACGTACTCGTCGGAGGAGCACATCAAGGCTGGCGCCCTTCTTGCTACAGGGCTTCTGAACTCGGGTGTGCGCACTGAGGCCGACGCTGCGATAGCCCTTCTCGGGGATTATATAACGAATCCATCGCTGTCCCTGAAGACCGCTTCCATTGTTGGCCTGGGGTTAGCCTATGTCGGTTCGCACCGTGAAGACCTACTTGCCCTTCTTCTACCCGCAGTGGCGGACGATTCTACCTCGACGGAGATCGCTGCGCTGAGTGCTCTTTCCCTTGGTTTTATTTTCGTTGGAAGCGGCAATGGTGAAATCACGAGCACCATTCTTCAAACACTAATGGAAAGGGATGAAAAATCTCTTGGCGACAAGTGGGGGCGGTATTTAGCTCTAGGCCTCGCCCTGCTTTACGTTGGTAGGTTCAACGTTGCTCCAGCGGACGTCATATTGACCTGGAGTATCTAGGACTTCAGGACGCATCGGACGCAACGTTGGAAACCCTCAAAGCCATTGAGCACCCCATCTCCAGACAAGCCCAAATTCTTGTCGAGGTCTGTTCATTTGCTGCTACTGGAAACGTATTACGAATACAGAAGCTTCTCCACCTTTGTGGCGAGCATTTGGAGGTCCTGAAGGAACGAGAAGAAGGACCAAAAGAAGAGAAGAAGGACGAAAAGAAAGACGAAAAGAAAGACGACGAACAGAAAACCGATGATACCTTCTTGTCATTTGCCGTACTGGGGATCTCTATAATTGCGATGGGCGAGGAGATTGGTTCGGAGATGTCAATGCGGCAGTTTAATCACCTGGTAAGCGTTGAATAATTTACACCAATGAATGTGTTCATGGGCTATGACAGATGCACTATGGCGATCCCATCATTCGCAAATCTGTTCCTTTGGCTCTCGGCTTGATCAGCGCTTCAAATCCTCAACTGCCTGTGCTCGACACCCTGTCAAAATACAGTCACGATAACGACCTCCAAGTGGCCCTCAATGCAATCTTTGCGATGGGTCTGGTTGGCGCCGGATCTAACAATGCCCGTCTCGCGCAAATGCTTCGGCAACTTGCCGGGTATTACTACAAAGAACCCGATTGCCTGTTCACTGTGCGCATTGCACAAGGTTTAGTACACATGGGCAAGGGGACGATAGGGATCAATCCATTCTTTTCTGACCGTAACATAATGAGCCGGCCTGCTGTTGCTGGCCTGTTGGCGACGATTACTGCGTTCACGGATGCTAAAGCTTGTGAGTACAGACTACATGCTCGACGACACTGGATTCACTTTTGCATGTATCACAGTCGTCCTCGACAAGTATCATTGGATGTTGTACTACCTCGTGACTGCCATGTACCCGCGATTCTTCATCACACTCAATGAGGAACTGGAAAACCTCCCAGTGACGGTTCGCGTGGGCCAGGTAGGTCGAGCTCTTTGGTTTTGAACGCTACTCATGTTATCGACAAGGCTGTTGACGTGGTCGGACAAGCTGGTAAACCTCGCACAATCTCCGGTTTCCAGACGCATCAGACGCCGGTGCGCTTGGGTACAACAGAGAGAGCAGAGCTGGCGACGGAAGAGTATATCCCATATTCCCACGTGCTCGAAGGCTTCGTCATCCTACAAAAGAATCCTGGGTATGAGAAGGAGGATGCGATGCAATTGTAGTTTTTTGGGCACATGTACTTTTGGAATAGCACATCCATTACAAGGTAAACGTGGGCGCAAGCTACTTGTCGATTTCCTCCGAGAGGTTGGTAAGCTCTTCAATTTCAAAGGAGTCGCGAGATCGGAGGGCCAGTATACCAATCTGCCAAAAAAAAAAAAGGCGACGTGAACACGGAACTTGACACCTGATACAAATATCGACCACAGCCCGCTCCAAAGGATAAAAGAAACAGAAGTCGATTGAACAAGGTTGAATTCTACGTGAACAGAACGATCCGCTTCCACAGAAGGCGGGTATGAGATAAAATCAAATTTATGGCACAACGTACAGGATCTGGAAGAGCTGATATCATCGTACGCAAAACTTTGTAGGCAAAGAAAGCACTACTCGGGCCAAAAGGCTCATATGCCGATATGCACGAATACAATCCGTTTCTCCAACGACACTTCATCTGCAGTCTCCACTACGGCAGTGTTCAGCGCCGCAGCCGCCTGCTCGAAACCAATGTCCGGTCGTTTGAACATCTCCCTGTAAAACCGAGTAACCACCTGGTGCGCAACCGCATCATCCACCCTCCACAACGTCCCGATCACCCCGTTGAATCCCGCAAACTGCATCCCAGCAGCGAGATGGAGAACCTCGTCCGGCGTTGATGCGTCCCCGACCGCTGTATGGCACGCAGACAGGAACGCAAACTCGGAGTTCGTGTAGCGTTCCTGGATGATGCGCATCAGCGTGAGCTTTCCGTCTCCCATCGCGAACCACGACTCGAATGGCTTTTCTGCGTGTTGTGCGCCATGACAGGCGACATGGACCCAACCGTGGTCTCGGAACGCGTGCACGGCGCCTTCGATGGTGGCCTCTTCCCCTGTGACAGTCTCGAATTCGACCTCGGGGGACATGCCAGTCTCGTCGCGAATTCTAGAGAGTTCATGAACCACCTGTGGCAATTCAGGGAGATTTATGTCTGCACTTGGACGCGCCTGGCCGACGGCTGCAAGCGAAATCGTGTTATCCGTGGCACTGCGGGCCGCCCTCTGAGAGCAAATGCGCTCGCGCGTACGAATAAGAGCGGACAGCGAAGGGGCATACGAGGACACGTAGATATCCATGAGATTCTTCTCCCGACTTGCCGGTGTGGACCTGCTGCATGGAATGGAAGAAGCGTAAATTTCGACGTTGGACACCACCAGATGCGCGAGCCCCGAGGCAGCTGGACGTCATTCTGCAAGACGGAGACGATCGGTTCGACGACGGATGACTACAACTCCCGCAACACTTCCTTGACGTAGTACTCCCTTTTGTTTCCATACGCGTGTGCGCTCCGGGTGAGTTCCGATAGTTGTACGCACAGCTGCTCGACATCGTTGAGTGAACAAGGAAGTGATACATGGAGAGGAGGGCGATCGCGGAGAACGATGAGAGCATCGCAGGTATATTCGCTTGCATTCACGATGATCACTGGCCCGTCTTCGGCCGCGCGTTGAAGGTCATCGAATTGCGGAGGTAAGAGAAATCGTGAGAACCCATCCAGGCGACGGATATTGTCCACGACAGACTGCCATTCCTTCTGAACCCGCCAGTATGAGTCCATACTACCTTCACTCCGTTGCGCATGTTTCCTGAGGTCTGCGCTCAATCGCGTGAAGTTCCTCCCCAGCTCGCGTCCTTGATTACCCTGACTCTCTAGTGCGACTATGGAGATGTCGAAACGGGCAAGCTGATTCCATAGAATTCCTCGGCCTTGTTCAAGGAGCTCAACAGTCGTCTGGAGATCGCCATGTCTTGTAGCACATGAGAATGCATTATTGGCTAGATCAGCCACTCTTGCTTGCATGGCTTCATGTCTTGAATCTAGCGAGGAGTTGAGGGAAGTGAAGTGATCCAATGTGTTAAGTGATGTTTGATAACTCTCCAAGGCTGATGGATGGTTGTGCCTCTCAGCATCCCGAATCCAAAATCGAGTTGCATCTAGCAAATCCAGTGAGGCAATGGGACCACAACTCTTTAACAGTCTGTAGGTCTGAAAAGCCTCATCTAGTGGAGGAAGTGCTTGAGACAGATCATGGGGTATTCCTTGAGAGTCAAATGGAAGGAGAATAGTTGAAGCTAGCCATTCGACAGTCAATGCAAAACCATGATGTTGGATTGGAATGGCACTTAGTGCCTTCTTCAATAACTTGACTGCTCTAGTCAAATCAGAGGGGTTTTGCATTTTCATATAGCAATGGGTCAATGAGGATGCAAGTGTCTGAAGAACAGTTCCATATGCTGGATGATTGGATGAATGCCATAGAAGGCTTTTCTCCTGAAGCATTATGGTTTGATCTAGATCAGGAAGATCATATTGTTCAGTATAATGTGTAAATATAGATACTGCAAGATTGTTTAGAGCAGCACCATAGCCTGGATGATCTTTTGACCAAAGATCAAGCACTTTTCCTTTCATCTCAATAGACCTGTTCAAGTCTTCCATATCACCCATTGCATCATAATGGTTGTGATATGATATTGCAAGCTCTTCAAGAGCTCTTGGATGTTCAAAATGGCCATGTGGCCATAAAGCAAGGCACCTTTCTTGCATCTGTATGACTTTGTCTAGGTCCTGTGTATTCCTCTGAATAGCATACTGATCTGCCAAGGATCTTGCAAGTGTTGCAAGAGCTATAGCATGCTCTGGATGACCCAATGGACAAAGATCAAGCCTTGTCTGCTTAATCTCAATGGCCCTATTGAGGTCTAAGATATTGCCTCCTTGATCATAGTGTGATTGAAAAGGAATCCCAAGATCATTTAACACAGCTGTATGTTTTGCATGGCCCAGAGGACAAAGATCCAATCTTGCTAGTTTCACCTCAATATCAATGGATGCACAAGCCACATTTTTAGATTTCCCTCCAAAGCTATATAGCTTCCATGCATATTCTTCAAGATCTGATAGGCAGTCATGCTCATCTGGTATGTTCTTGATCACATGTTTGATCATCTGTAAACTCAGATACAACACAGAACTCACTAGCTTGTCACTAGCCATGCCTATAATAGAGAGGACTGCAGAACCAATGGGAAGTCCAGGCACATTACCTTGTAAACTGTTTGGACCTTATCAAAAAGACATTTAAAATAGAACTCACATTGCCATTCACCACCACAGTCTAGCAAGCTCACTACATTTGTAACCATCTGATCACCAAATGGTTCCTTGTCCCATTCAGGGGAAAGTTCCTCCGGAAGTCTGCAAACAGCCACCTCAACAATCATGGAAGGAGATGTGGTGCTATGTAATAGTGAGTGTGAGGAAGGACACCTGCATAGCATACATATGGTGCTACTGACAAGAGGAAAGGATGGTTCCATGTTATTGTGAGGCCATCCTTTGATATGGCACCAGAACATGTTATTTTGGATGTGTCACCAACCCCAATGGTAGCGCGGATATCTTGTTTGGTCGAAAGCGGGGATGATAAGGACAATCGACCGACTACATGAAGAAGTGAGTTCATGCAGCCACGTCACCAGACGGAAACATACCAGTGACTTGAAAGGTGACATTTTCGGGATTTTTGTGGCTCATTGGATATACAGATGATGGTGACTAAGAAGTGGAAAGCTGGGAAAAGATGTGATACAGAACAATTTGGTGCTATGGGACAAGAATCGAAAGATAGGACGACTTGGACTCGGGCTTGATAAGGGGGAGATGAGACGTGGAAAGCACAGTAGGATTTGGGTGGCAATGAGCGGAAACTCAGTAACGGGAGTACTAGGCGCGGGAGAAACAACGGGACGAGGCAAGTGTGGGGCTGGACACGAACACAGAGATGGAAAGGAAAAGAAGTAGAGAATTTACAGACAAGTGGGGCAATACGATGAGGTGGGTAAACGGCAGTAAAACGGCAGTAGAGGGAGGACAGAAACAGACTTTGATTAGAAGCGAGCTGTGTGATGAGACAGGAGATGATCCTTCAAGATGATGTGGGCGATTTTCAGAAGGGTGGAAGACCTATGAGATGCAGACAAGGATGGACGACAAGAGGTAGAAAGGAAATGGAGAAGGTAACGGGATTTCAGAGGGTCGGACTTGGAAGAGAAGACTAGAACGGTAAGGAAAAAAGCTAGTAAGATATAACCATTCGCGCGAAATGAACACAACTCACGAGCAAGGGAACAGACAAAGAGGGAAACAAAAACGCGCAGGATAGAAGAGCAACGAGACAGATGAAAGCAAGCCTGAAATGAGACTAGCACGCAAGGGACAAGAAAAGATAAGAGACTATCGCTAGGGTGGGATTCAATCATATAACTCACAAGAGACAGAGCAGAGCAGAGCAAACAGGGAGGTGAACAAGATGTGAGAGCGACAGATAGAAGATGGCGGGCGAAGAGTGGGAGGACGAGATATAGACTTCAGAGTCAGATGAAGTGAGGTTCAACAGGGCAAGGCAGTGGGTAGACAGGGAATAAATAGAGTTCACGAGA
>JBBPMS010000460.1:0-13536 GCA_038090435.1 Phylloporus scabripes | reverse complement strand
CCAACACATCATTTGGCTACGGACGCAGGGTTTGTCCTGGGCGATACCTTGCCAACACCACGAGTTGGCTTGCGGCCGCGAGCATGCTTTCCGTGTTCAGGTTCAGCAAGGCGATTGGTCCAGCGGGGTATGAGGTCGACATATTCCCCAGATATACCGGTGGGGTTGCGCGGTTAGACTTTTTGTGACCCTTGTTGCGGAATTGCTAATTGATGAGCTAGGCGACCTGTTCCGTTTCCTTGTCGCATTACACCGCGCTTTGATGGGGCTGAGAGACTCTTGAACGACTAATAGAATGCTTGATGATCTGTATACTGTGTGTATCATAGAGCATGACGCGTGAAAAACGATATCTTGGACTTCATGGGTGCCCTTGGTGGCTTATCTGAAATTGCAATAGGACCAAATAACGACCATTCACACACCCCGCGCAAGCATAAGAGCATCTTTCCTCGGACCGATTAGCTCTGCTAGTCGCCTTAGTGTATTATGTAGGGCTAGCTCTGACAGTTGCTACATAATAATAACACTTGTCCAAAAAAAATAAATGATGACCATGATCTCAAGGTATAAGTATTCGGATTGCTCGGAGGAGAGGGACCTCCGGGGGTGGGGTCATTGGGCCTGCCAAGTACACAGCTGTCACTTTAGCTGGAATGATGTGACTAACCGCCGACGCCACCGATCTAGAGGAGAATTTCACTTGATCAAGGATCGTGAGTTTTTTATTGGCATCTCGTTACTTATTAGTACATGCGTTCTAGAATGGTCTCAGATACAGTCGTGGACAGGTAAGACAATGCTATTTTGTCTGGCTGCAGCCCAGTCACTCCCAAACATGCCGCTCGGTGTTGCAAAATTATACCCGAGTCACGATGCCGTATGCTGCGAAAAAGCTGAGAATATGTAAACGACGGATGAGGTGGCAAGACTCCGCGAATCTCGTAGCGGAGATTATCTGTCATCACGCGTAACTTAGGGCACAACTTTTCCGTAGTCCTTCGGACGAACAAGTCGTTGAACATTTGAACCCAACATAATATGTCAATGGTCCAACTCTCAGCAGAGTTCTTTGCTCACGCTCATCCCCGCTGACCTTTTGAAGACTGCCACAGCCCTCAGTGTTTCAGATATTTTTGTCCAATGCTCGTTCAGCGACTTGATGCCGCCGAGTCTGACAGGCCCCGCAGGGACGATAGCATTCAAATATGCACTAATCAGCATCGCCACAAAGGAGTTTCAATTGTGTTTAAAGGTCCATCCAACTTGGACGACCCAGTCTCTAACTGCTCTCGCTAGTAAACCCTTGCGTTGTTGGGTTATTCGCAGTCATAACGCAGGTCGCTCACCATGACTATCACTGCTTCTGCATCCATCTACACCCTCACTTTCGCTCTTTTTACTGGCTTCACCATCAGTGCATGGCGCCGTCACCGACTGAGAGGTGGCCTTCCTTTACCTCCCGGACCGACCGGCCTTCCCTTGGTCGGTAATATATTTGATATTAACTCTACCCATCCTTGGTTATCGTATGAAGAGTGGGGGAAGAAATATGGTCTGCTTGCACTTCGCTTTTTCGGAGGAAGCCATGACCCCAATGTCTTTTTTCCAGGCGACTTGGTATATGTAAACATGCTTGGCAAGGATTTCGTCATCCTCAATAGTGTCAAAGTCGCGCACGACTTGATGGATCGACGATCCGCCATTTATTCTGAGAGGCCTTACATGAAGGCGAACGAACTGTATCTCGCTCTACTTGTGTAGGGTTGGCACGAGCTGATGTGTACGTGCAGGTTTGGCATGGACTTCAACTCGGGCCTTTTGCCGTATGGCCATAAGTGGAGGCTCCACCGCAAGTTGTTCTATATGACTCTCAACAAGGAAACCGTATGTCAATACAAACCAGTCGCCGTCAGCAAAGCCCGCCAGTTTGTCGAGAACTTGCTCGATTCTCCTTTGCAATACGATAGACATTGCAAAACGTGGGTCATTCGTCTTACCTGCTTGTGCGATGACGTTGCTCAACGATCTGCAGCTTTGCGACTGCAATAAGCATGGCAATACTGTATGGATACGACGTTGCACCCAAGGACGACCCATTTGTGCATAAGATTGACCACTTCATCGGGTTGTTCTTGACTGCGCTCACACCTGAAATGGCCGCGTTGCTGCTAGCCTTTCCGTTTCGTACGTTCAGTGGATCGTTGTTATATTGCTGCGTTCACCATGGAACGATTAGTGGCGTACATTCCATCCTGGTTGTTTGGAGGAACATTCCAACAACGAGCTGCAGAATGTCGTAGGATCGCAAGCGAAGTATTATCGGGGCCCGTCAATTACGTCAAGGACAACATGGTACTTAGGTTTGGCTACTCTTGATCTGACAAATGAGTAAAGATCCATCTGCTAGGTCGAGGGGACGGCAAAAAAGTCTATTGTCCAGGGATTGCTCGAGCGAAACAAGGCTGAGGCGGACGAAGATACTATCAAAGCCGTAGCAACATCCGCTTTCCTCGGTACGTCAACCTCTCCGTTTTTTGGCGCTCATTCATTCCAAATATTTTTAGGCGGCACGGAGACCGTGAGTAATCAAATCATCGTTCTTATTTGACTTGACAGTTTGGTAGACTGACTCCACACTGCGGGTGTTTTCGCTTGCCATGGTCCTCCACCCTGAGGTACAGGGGAAGGCTTGGGAGGAAATTGACCGGGTTGTTGGCACCGATCGCCTGCCTGAGTTTTCCGACCGCCCGAATCTGCCCTACGTTGAGGCCATATACCGTGAGACGTTCCGGTGGGTACCCGTGGTACCTAATGGTGAGCGGTTTGTCAAGCGACACCTCTCAGCGCTGAGCTACCTCTGAAGCACTACCCCACATGACCGCATCGGACGATGTATATGAAGGCATGTACATCCCCAAAGGTAGGTTGAATGCAATCATCCAATCACGGCATGTTTTTAACCTGAACTCAGGCGCCATCGTGCTTACCAACATTTGGTGTGTATATTGTTTGTCGGCTGACGTCCTCGCTGACCTCGAGTAGGGCAATGGGACGCGACGAAACGCGGTTTGACGATCCATTGGTATTCAAGCCTGAACGCCACCTCACGCCCGAAGGAACGGTTGCAGAGGGCACGGCGAACAACTCGTTTGGTTTCGGACGGTGCGTCGCATGCGTGCAACCATTAAAGTAGAGCGAACTAAGCGGTTTTATAGGCGTGCTTGTCCTGGAAGGCACCTGGCGGACCAGAACGTCTGGGCTGCCGTCGTGACTCTACTGGCAACCGTGCGCTTTGGGAAAGCCCGCGATGAGTTTGGCAATGAAATTGAAGTTAAGGTTGAGCTGACGAGCGGGATCTCTACGTGAGGACATCGTCGAGTTCAGTTTGGTCATTGCTAATCCCTTGTGGTAACGACAGTGCTCCGAAACCGTTTGCGTGTTCCATTACTCCGCGCTTTCCATGTGCTGCAAATCTTGTTCAAATGTGAAATGAATTGGATCATTAGGTTGGGTTTTTGAGTTGGAAGAGGTACAGCACATCTTCGGAAGTATTTATTTCGGTACACAGGGTCCTGATTAAGGTATCGAGTGTGGTTACAGCTATATAATGCATGAATGGTGAGATAATTCTGGTCATGGACGTAAAATGTAGTTCATCACGCATATTCCTGCTCTTTTGGGGGACCAAAGACCGTTCGGTAAAGCTCTGGTCCCTCTCGTATTAGGGCCTGATCAATCTAGATCAGCCTCTCACAAAAGTATGGCAAGACTCACGATGATAACCTCGACAGCGATGAGAGCAATGATTACGAGTTCCATACGGTGCGCAGAGGACTAGGACACGCTCAGCGCTCGTTGGCATGATACAGCAAAGTGCACGAACCTCAGTGAGCAGCTGTCGAAGTGTCGATTGGACCTGCATCAACGTCAAAAAGTCAACCTCAGATCCGCCAACAACCAGGCGCATTCACCTCAGTTGCGTAAGTGATCTTTTCATTAACGGCATGCGTTCGCGCCTTGACCTCGAGCGCGGCTGTCATCGATTTAAAGAACCCCTCGAGCTCAGGTTCTGCCCAGTACAGATCAGGCGTGTCGGAAAAGTTCTCGCGGTTGAGGTTGAGGCCCTGCCGAAACTTCATGAGCACGCCGAGCTTTTTTATGAGCGCCTGGCGGCCGAGCCCGGGCTTTCCCGTCTTTTCGAGCGAGTGGGGGAGTTGGGCGACAGAAAAGAGGTACGAGTCAAGCGACTCTTCGAGCACGGAAAGCGTGGTAGAACGGGAGAGCGCCTGGGAGTACGCGTACCGCGCGAGAAGGGTCGACATGTCGAGCGAGGGGTTCGGTGGGTCGAAAGAGGCGGCGTTGGTAGTATCTTGAAGGGGAGCGACGCGTCCGAGGATGATCAGGTCACCCTGTATCCGGGTTTTCCTGGAGAGGGAGGTCAGTGATGCCATCCGAAGGCGAATGCCAAACTAGGGCCGCACTCGTTTGGGTCTGTCACGAACTCGAGTTCCTCCGTCTCGGGATCGTGGAGCGGGCCGACCTCGCAGTGCGCCAGGATATCCTTTGCGAATTGGCGGGCTTCGGTATCGCTCAGACCCCAGCACACGAAGCTACCGTTTCCAAAGACGAAGATTTCGCCGTCTTTGCCCCAACGGGGAATCCACCATGCATCGTGGAGTTTCTGGGAATCTGGTGTAAGGCGAGGACGGAGGCGCATGGGAAGATAGCGTTCTGCGGTCGCGAATGTGAGAACGGGGCGAATTGGGCTGCGAGTTGGAGTCGGATTTGAGCGGATGGGAAGAGAGGCGGAGGCGGTGCGTCTGAGAGGAGTGCTTGCTTTTGGTTTCTGCTTGAGTGCGTCAGATTCGGTGGACAAGACGCGCGAATGAAACACTAAGGGAGTCCGACGCGCCAACGAAGTTGCTGGTAGACGATACATCCTCATCAAAGAAACATTCACCGCAACACCAAGGCGATATTATTGCGGTCACGTGTTCTCATGACACGAACTAGCCCTCACTACCTATGATCACTTCAAACTATCATGAACGTTCACTAACAAGGCTCTGTAGATACCCGAACGCGCAGGACGGGTGTTTAGAGTGCTGCGATTATTACAACCCATTGTATCGAGATCAGAGATCGCCGCTCGCGGTCAGCCATTCATTGTTCGTGGTGCGGTCAGCGAAAGCTGACAATCTCACACCTCCCTCCATATCAGCCCAATGTAAACGGAGGCTAACTTGCCAAACGCATATGCGATCGTATTCTGTACCCTCTCATCCCATTGCATGCAACTATCATGTCTCCGATCGCGTTCGTCCCTGCTCCTTTCGTTGCTCCAGATCCAGACATCGCCGGACGCTCTGCCTCGACAATGTCGCAGTATCTTGCCAGAACCGGTGGCTTTGTGTTCGCTACTGTCGCTATTGTCTCTGTTGCAGGTTACTGCTACCGTCGACGAGGGGCAGCGAGCAACTCCAAGAAGAATGGCACCTAAGTAACATTTAGCAGTCTCTTATCGTCCATGCGTCACCACGGGCCGAGCATGGTCACCGCCCAGACAGGAAGCGACTGGCTGCCTGATGTAGAGGGTGGCCTTGACGTGAGTTGGTTGCCTGTGTATGCAGTTCGTTGTAGTCGAGACACCCTTCAGCACGTTAGCATGGTGTATGCGAGGTTTTTCCATTCGACGTTTTGGAACGTGCGTATCCAGTGCTTTGCGTCCTTGATGGTTTTCTAATGGTAGATCGCAGCTAGTTGAGTGTCATCCTGCGACGGCTTCTGCACTGGCAATTCATGTAGAAGACGAAGCAAGCGAGATACCAGCATCAGAGCAGGAACCATATGGCATGAACTCGTTCTTGGACATGGAAGGCGATAACGGCGATGGAAATGGAGACAAAAAGGCAGTATCAGGGCCGCACGGGAGAAGACAGATCCAGGTGAAAAGTCCTGACTCGCAAAGACCCCACCGTACGACACGAGCTCCGTGACGCATATGTGGTTCCAGAGTACGACCATTGGGACGACAGATCGTCTGGGGGGTGCGTGCCATCGCATCCTGGGAAGGCATGAAGACGATTCATCCGATATTCCATCATTCGAGACATCGTCGGGTTCCGAGCCGGATACTTGTTCTGCGTACAATGGGATCCCAACCAAGTCCGAAGTCAATCTTGCGTTTCCGCCGAGTGATGGGGTTTTGAAGTCACAACCCGACGGTGCATTCGGTACCCCGCCTGAGTCAGGAGTGGCTTCTGAATTGGAATATTTGACGCGATTCCCATCTGGGCATCAAACGTCTGCCTCACGACGGGCCTCCGATGACGCCTACGAGGTGTGTTCGACGATATGGTATGGGGGACATGGCAGATATTGCCTAGACTCTCAAGCAAAGCGTTCTGGAGGAGCACTCTGGAGGAGCACTCTGCCCTTGGCTTGGTGCGTACGATTGGCCGTCAAAGTGGCTTGTGCGATCTCATCGACTTTGATAACACCGATTCGGAGGCGGACTCGGCCACGTCTTACACACACTTGAAACGAATCAGGGCCGCGAACGACAAAACATTTTGTCTAAATTGCGATGTCGGTGTTCATGATAACCGCGACGGTGCTAGAAAGGATTGAAGCGATGGCGACATGTTCGCACCACCTCATGAGGGTCTGACCCTGACGCAGAGGATTCTTGGGAAGCATCTTGATCCCAACATGGACTGTACTCCCTGAACCCTCTCCGAGCACAACGTTTTCGGGTTCAGCGAGGACGACATCATTGACGATGTTAAGGGAAACGCTCGAGGACTTACGCCTACGTGGGGTCTTGCCGAGCCTGGATGGATCTCGCTCGAATGGACTTCTAACCCCAGAACCGACAAGGAAGTGCAACTTGCTGTGCCAAAATGCTCGGGTGCGCCTCTTTCGCTACCGCATGGGCCATACGTGCGCACACACAGGTGCCGTCCTCTGGAAATGGTCCGCGGTCAGACCTGGTTGCCTTACTGAAGCGACTTGGTCCCATCTGTCAACCTGGCATTAATGGTGCGTCCCCGTTCAAGTGACTTCTCTGGCGATCCCGACGATCCTCGGTGTCAGCCAATACCAACTACTTTCACTCTCTTATTATGTTTTGGGTATGCATTCTCCACTTTTTGTATGTACCCCTCTTACTCCGCCCCAGCTTTGTTTATTAGGTTTCGTTGCTTGTTTTTGTTTTGTACGTTGACATTCTCTGTTCGCCAACTCAAACGAACTGAACCTCAACCTACAGATTCATTGCGTTTCAACCTCAATCAATCTCTCCCTCGTCGTATCTGTGTTGCTTCGTCTTGCATCAATGACGCCGTTCGAGCATTCCCCTCGATCTCCCGACTTCGTTGCTTCTACTATCACAATTCCCGAGATTCATCATGACACCGTCAAGCTCAGCAAGGCTCACAACTGGATTAGACGAAACCGCTATCTCGAAGGTCATATTCGAGAAGATGGTGAACGGTAACCATGCACGTAAACCCCTGAAATTTTGGAACCCGGAAACCGAACTTAAATGACGTCCACGGTTTCCTGGACCTTCTCCCACCCCGGTTGCCACTTCAGAGTACCCAAGGTAGCGGTGTGTCACGCATCCGGAAGTTAGTCATTACCGGGGACACAAGAGTACCGAAGGACGCCAATCAGGAATAGAGAAAAAGATGCTCATAGCGCGGTAGGTGGCAGACGACGAGGTGATCAATCTCTGCTTCTCTCCTAGTTACGACAAGGATTCTCACGAGGCTCAGCGCGTCTGCCCCAAGCTGGGAACGCTGCGTTGATATCCTAGATCGTCAAGTACAGAGGCACCTTTGACTATTGTTCCCGGGTCTGGCACCCCTCCGAAACGAATCTAGTAGATAGCAAACTGAGCCTTACTCGAGTCCCCGAGCCCATCTCACTGCAACATTCCATCAGCCACACTTCAACGACATCCCCGGGTGCCGATTTTCGTCAGGCAACCTGTGGCCAACCAGTACCTTTCTCGCCAACGATTCTCTCGCCTTCGCTTCTTGTCGATCTTGGATACATGATGGTATGATCCACCGATCCATCAATCTCACGGCTCACCTCCTAATCTTTCAAAAGATTTCTTAGACATTGAAGACCGCGCCTGGGTTCCTGTCAAGCTTTTGTGACATCAGTTCCATTAGTCGAATCCCTGCCGTACCGGATTTCGCATTCATCCAACTTGGGTGTTACGATCCCTCAAAGACTCTGCTATGTTCTCCAACGACGTACCTACGAACTACCAAATCCCCAGCATCACGTTTTCTCTCCAATCCTGATACCCACCAGATTTTTTACCTTTGTCAACATCGATACTACCACGTATAATAGCGCATATCTCCGAGATTCTCCAGCCAAGCATCGTTTTCGCGCTTCGATAATCACATCCCTTTTGTAAATGTTGCAGCACCTTTCCGGGATTGAGCAGAAACCGCCAATAACACGAACATCCGATGCGTCACCGTTTCCATGGTTCCTCTGATGACGCCCACTACCCTCCTCTTATCCGACGGCCTATACATACCTTTCCTCCAGTATGCCCACTTGAGGGCGCGGGAAAGGGTCATGGGTGGTGGTGGCGACAGGGTTTTCTCGCCCGGGCCCACCAATCCAGCGACCGTTCATCTTTTGCGGCCACACATACAATGTGCCCTGCGGCGAGCTTCGGTACGGACGATGTGACAACCGCACACAGTGATCGCTGAGATGGCATCAAACAACGGGGTCGATGGTGTTGGGTGGTTGGAGGCCCGGCACGAGGTGGGCGAGGTCGATGACGAGGGAACAAGGTAGGTCCGTTCGAGTTAGACGAGCGCGAACTCCTGTCACGCAGGAAGAGACCTAACTGGAAGATGTCGTGGCACGAACTCGAAGCAGCGAGTGACAAGGTCTACGGCAACACTCAGCGAGCGGGCGATTCGACATAGTTCAGGTGACTTACGGCGATGTCAAAGCGCGATGGTCAACAGCTTAAACAAGTGCAACGCTCGTTATTGGCTGTGCTCGGGAGTTGGAGTGCATCACCTGGTTTCGTTCAAGGTTCGATTTAGCGCGACCTTGGTCGAGTTTCGAGTTCAGGTAGCCATGGGTGGTCACGCCGTTCCTTTCTTGCGGTATCAGTGTCAAGTGGAACTCGGAAGGCCATCTGGTTCTTCCTTCTTCCAACTTGCAGCATCTACGCGTTTCGGCGGTATGATTGCACGTTTCTTTTTCTTGGTTGCGGTGCTTGCCGAGAGCCTTTGGTCCACGCCACTTTTGGCTTGGTTTCTTGTTTATTGGTCGTCTGTGGCCCAAAGCCTGCATTTCTTATTTTCTATTTCTCGGTGCGTACTTGTTTACATTTTGTGACTGAGTATCTGATATGTATTAGCGTGGCGCCTTTGCGATCCGAGGCTATTGTAATCCCAAAATGCACTGGCAGAAAGGGAGTCGCCCAAGTCACACTTGGTAAGTCTACCACTGAGGTTGTTCAAGCTACTGGGATAGGGGATTCCATGTCCGTAAGCGTATAGAGCGACTGAAGTTTTTCTAAAGCAGCTAAGGCACAGTTCAGAACATGGTGATGCTCCAGTCGCCTGCGATGATCTTCAGCCTCCGCCACTCGTCTATAGAGCACTGCCAACCCCTCTCCCGATATCCGTTTGTGTTTACGTTCTTCCGCTAACCTAGCCTTCTCTTGGGTCTCATATGCCAGCGCTCTGAAGAGCCTTGCAGCACACTGTGCTTCCACCACCTGACATTCCTTTTCAGCCAGCTCCTGTTCCCTTGCCTTGCGAACTCGTGCAACTTCTTCCTCAAGCTGCTTTCTGAAGGCTTCTTCTCTCAGCTTAGCCTGTTGGTACTCTTCCTCGAGTTTCATTGTTGCTGCTTCTCTCGCCCACCTCAGCATCTCCGACTCGCGTACCCTCCAAAGCTGATCTCTGCCTGCCACGTTATTCTCTTCGTGCCCATGTGCGCAATCATTTAGAAAGCTTAGCCTACGCCGTTCTTCCTCCAATCTTAGACGTTGTTGCTCCCCTAATTGTCGAACGCGGGCTGCCTCTGCTTCCTGACGAGCTTGAGCCTTTTGCTCTCTCTTGAAGTGAGCTTCCTCCAAGGTTCGACGCACGCGCTCCGTTTCCTCGATAATCTGCCTCTGGCATCTTTCCTTCTCATGCTGGAGAACTTGACTCTGCTTCTCGAGGAGAAGAGCTTGTCCTTCGACTTGGCTATGGCTTGCGAATGCGGCCTCACGTTCGCGCTGCTCCTGTTCACCAATAAGTTTTTCCACTTCCTGTCGAGCTCTCTCAATCGCGTGCTGCAGACGAGCTCTTTGCTGTTCCTTTTCTAGCAGTCTGGCCTGTTCTTCTTCCTCCTTCATCTTTTCCTGACGCTGGAGCTCCATATCCAGTGCGAGAGCCCGTTCTCGCTCTGCCATGACATTTGCATCGTACTCTATTTCAGCCCATTTCTTCTCGGCCTCAACTCGTAGAATCTGCTGCTGTAGTTCACTCAGGTGCTCCTGGTACCGCACTTCGGCGAGCTCTCTAGCACTGCACTCTTCTTCCAGCTCGCGAACCCTTTGCTCTACCGCTTCCTGCTTCTCATTCAAGAGTTCTACCTCGTGCTTGTGTTCGATTTGCAATGTCTCGGCCTCTTTGTGGGCCTGGACGACCTGGTCCTGCAGGCCCTCGAGCTCCTCTGCGTAGCGATAGTTCGCGTTCTCCAGTCCCTCGATCCTGAATTCCAGTCGCGATTTCTCTACGGCGAAGTCTGCAGTCACACGTTCCCAGTCACGCTTGATACGTTCCAGATCTTGCTCTCTGCCGACTTCCATTTCGAGTTCTGCCTTGGTCTCCTCGTCCTTGGTGCGCATGGCAACCTCCGTCTCTTGACGGTGCTTCTTGAGCTCCCCATCGTAACGCCCAGTCCAACCTTTCAAGATCCGGCTGATAATACCTCCAGCGGGTGTATAGGCAGCGTCTTCCCACCGCTCTTTCGGTTTGGAGTCGTACTTTCTGATCTCTCGCACAAGTTGACTGAATGCCTCATCGACGTTGATACGTTCTTTGGCTGAGGTCTCGAAAAACTTGCATCCGAGACGTTTGGCAAGGTCGGAGCCCTCTGATGGACGACATAAAAAGGGCGGATTTCGGGGGGAGTAAATGTTGGCACACCTTTCATGCCGACTTGACGTTCATATTCATAATCAGACTTGGTGGCTACGATGGTGACGGGGATGGAGTCCTGGTGCTTGATGCGAAGAATCTGTTGGTGCAGAGCACTGATTTCCTCGAATGAATTTCTCGATGTGACGGAGTAAACAAGGAGAAAGCCTTCGCCTTCGCGCATAATGTATTCAGGGGTAGTCCTATATGGGGCAGAAATTGACTCTGACATTGTTGAAGGAAGAACTGCAAGGTGGGCATACCCGTATTCTACACTGGAAGTGTCCACAATCTTGAGCACAGCAATCTCCCCATCGATAAGACACTGCTTTCGGTACGAATCTAAAGACAGTTGAATGAGAGGGTACTCGGAAAGGGAGAAACTAGGTACCCTCGGTGGTCGGGTCAGCGTCGTCCACGTACTGGTTTAGAACGAAGTGATTAATGAGTGCGGTTTTGCCGATACCTGCAGCGCCCGATTTAGGACAGAGACAGAGACAGGGAGAAGAATACTGGCCACCACCACCAACGACAACAATCTTGTACTCCCTCAGAAACTGTGCCTGTAAAATGTCAAGATCAAGGACGAATGAAAGAAGAACGGCCCACTTCATCCATTGTTGATCTACCGTACAGCAGGAGAAGGAAAAATGGGTGGAGAGATACTAGATAAGCGGATTTAGGCGCGCGCCAAGCTAGGCCACACGTCAAGCCCAGCCAAAAAATTGTTTTGTCCAATACGGTCTCTCAAACTCGTGCTGGCATAGAATCTACCCTCGGTTAAATTTGTCTTGCTTGGACCAACAAGACCGTCCAGCAAGGGCGTCATTCTGCAGCTTCTCGCTCAAACCACACTGACAGTGGCTGCAGGTACCAGTGGCGACTACTTGTGTATATCATATGATGTCGGGTTTGGAAGGAGGGCTGCTCCCGGCGCATCCTCAGATCCCCCACGTCGTCAAAGGTCACGACTTTTTGATGCATTGCAACCGCGTTACTGAGGGAAAAGAGGGTCAAGACACTGGGCACTCAGACATAGGGCTAAAATGGCTGGTTGCGCAAAATGATATATATACACAGCTTCAATCTCCCTAAGTACAATGAGCATACGGTGTCAAGTAGAACGCACCTCACTCGCGGATCCATTGCAACTAAAAGAAGCAGTGTTGTCTATTCATCCTCATACCCCTGAACAGGTCTCCGAGGGCGTTTTGGTACTGTGAGACAGTGAGACCACCTAGAGATACATCTGACACGTCGACTCACGAGGGTATGTAGTCGGAACACGCTCAGCAGGAATATACCCAAAGTATTTCTGCCTAATAGATGGGACCGTTAACGCAATAACAGGGCCCATAGTTCCCAAGAAGCAAGACCAGAATATGACGGGTTGTTCATGTGCGAGATATTGCTAGGTGCTATTCAGCCTTCCAAGCACTAGGAACTCCATTTAAAAATAAGCCACTCACAAAATATCTGTAAGTCCTCCTAAAAGGCAAGGCTAGGGACGCCATGGCGATATTTGGTTTGCCTGCGTAACTCGTTTCGCAAAGGATGAAGACGGAAACAGTATTTGAATTTGTATGTACATATTTGGCAAAGGCTTTAGAAATAAACACTGCTGTGCGGAGTCGCCCAAGTTGGATGGACTTTTAAACACGAAACTTGTGGCGATGCTGATTGGTGCGATTTATTAATGTTTGAATGTTATCGTCCTTGCGGAGCCCGTGATCCCCGCATGCCTTTGACACTCAATGAGTATTGGCCATGCACGCCAGGTCAGCACGGATGAACGTGAGCAAAGAACTTTGCTGAGAGTTGGACCAGATTGGCGTCGTTTTGGGTTCAAATGTTCAACGAGTCAGTCAGATGAACTACGGAGATTGTTTACTGCCCTGTGTTGCGACATCGAGCGGTATGTTTGGGATACCGTGTTGCAGCCAGACAAAGTACCCCATCGGCCGACGCCATCTATAGAAACCGAGATATAGTTATTCACAGACCACCTCCTATAGTATGTAATGGAGTCTCCTCGATCAGAGGACCACGCATTCTACAAGTCATTCAAAAGTCTCTCAGCCCCATCAAAGCGCGGTGTAATGCGACAAGGAAACGGAACAGGTCGCCTAGTTCATCAATTAGCAATTCCGCAACAAGGGTCACAAAAAGTCTAACCGCGCAACCCCACCGGTATATCTGGGGAATATATCGACCTCATATCCCGCTGGACCAATCGCCTTGCTGAACCTGAACACGGAAAGCATGCTCGCGGCCGCAAGCCAACTCGTGGTGTTGGCAAGGTATCGCCCAGGACAAACCCTGCGTCCGTAGCCAAATGATGTGTTGG